>SPJY01003267.1:517466-675695 GCA_005191435.1 Raddia distichophylla
GGGGGTGGGGGGGAGGGCTGGTGGTGTCATACTGTCATGAGGGACTACCGGACTACTCATTTGATACAGGGTTGGCAGCGTGGCTGTAACTACCAAGATCTTCCTTGTCCTCTTTGCCACTAAGTGGTGTGGGACTGTGGGAGGCTGGTTAGCTGAAATATGTGTTTCTTTCCTTCCAGATGTTGCAATGAGTGTAGATTACTAAGCCCTTGAAACCCCTTCTCTCTTTTGTGGGAGACGGATGGCCGTGCTTGCCCACCACAGTCTAATACCTCCTTCCGGTGGGTGGCCATAAATTTGCTTTATGAGTTGCACTTTTCACTTTGTTGCAAAGCATCAAAGCAGTCTGAAAATTGGTGACCTCTACGTGGCCTAAAATTCTGTTGAAATTTGAGATTTGACTTGTGGAGTTAGTTGTGTCAGACCATATGTGTTTTCAGTACATTCATCTACCTGAATAGTGAATACTACTATTCTAGAAACTATGGTTGGAGCTACCATAATATGAAAATGCACATAAATTGATATGTACATGTTTGTTTTAAATTTCAGGGGGTTACTCTTGTTATTCTTGTATTGGTTATCTTCTATCCACTTTCTTACGAAGGTTTAAATCTTTTCTGGAAGAGCTCTGTGAATAAATTAAAGGTAACATATGCTAATGCTGAGAGCATAATCTTCTTATATGTATCTATTCACCGATCATAGAACTCTGTGAATATGATGATTCCTAGGTTTTGGCTTGAAATAGTGAAATGAGCTTCTATGCATTGTGACTAACATGAGTTGGTTTCAATAGAACTAGATGTGCATGATTACATATAGAAAATTGAGGCCAACATTTTGCATTTCTGTGGGTCCAAGTTCAATAAGAAAGGTCACTGTCACTTGAAGGATGGGAAAATAGTTCAACAAAATCATGTGGAACTTTTTTAATCCTTCTCCATTGTAACACAGTATGGCACAAGAAAAACTAGTATTAAGAAATAATAAATTGGAGTGTGTGGTTGATTGTACTCTAATGTAAAGGTTATTGTTCATTTCTTTTTTTAATCAGACGAACTACTTGTATTCAGTAACATGCTCACCTTTCGCAGGTGTAGTTCCTTTTGAATTTTGATGAAGCCTGTCATCAAGCTAAAAAAATCATTTTTATTTTACTAGGATACAGGCTACCTATTTTTTATTCTTTTTTTCTCTCACAGTGATTTTTTCATTGTTCTGCTCCATCTTGTAGGTTCTTCTTCTCTTCATCTTAGCATGTGACATACTGGTGTTCGCATTTAGTCCCCAACCTTTCAGAGTAGCTCCGTACATCCGCGTTGTATTTCTAATCATCACTATTAGGTATGCAGTGTTTTAATGCTTAAATTTCTGTTGCTTCTGCTACCTTACTGAGCATAGTAGAGCACCTAACTGAATCTATTAATAAGTACTGTGAAATAGAATTATCCAGAAGGTAGTAATAGTGATTATAAGCAAGGAAAGGGTGTGGACGCGCGCACTCACACACATGATATATAACATAACCCCGATAAGTTAGGGTGCTTGCTAAACTGGTTTTCTACGGTTCTACCCAATGATCAAGAACAAGGATGTATCACCATCAATTAACAACTATGTTGTGTGTTAGATCAAATGTTATTCTTTCTGCAATAGGGAGCGGGAGATGTGTTGATTAAATGTTCTTCTTTCTTCTATAGGCAGCTGCGAATGTGTGCTGTTACATTGGTTGGTATGGTTGGGACATACCTTAATGTTTTGGTAAGTTTTGTGTATTATGCAAAATTTCCACACTTCTATGCATTGGCAGACATTAGCATGTCTACTTCAGAATAAGCCATTAAGGATTCTTTCCTATGCTTGGAACTTGGAATTGGAAGCCATGAAGGCCATTTATTAGTTGTCATTCAACAATATGGGGTAAAGGGAATGATGGACAGGTACTTGTTGGGTGTGCACCGACTTATAAATTGGTTGAGTGGTGAGATAAATAATTTACCATATCCATCTACTAAAGAGGTGGAGACGGAGGGGGGAACATTGAACAAAAATAATCATTCTTTCTTCCCATGGTATTATGGTACTATTTCTTAATGTAGGATGCTCTTTGATGTGACTGATTTCATATGGGATACATGCTTCATGCACACTATCAAAAGAGACCATTGTCATATAAAAGGATTATTCAGTCCTTTTTTTATAGCCTAGCCACTTTTTCATATTCAAACTTGTACATTTTAAGGTTATGGTCATGGGCTGATGGCAATTGGCAAATTGGCAATGGCTAAGATGCTTATATGCCTGTTTACTTTACTGTTCACTAATTATTGTGCTTCTGCATGTTCATTTTTTGTATTAATAGAAATATCTGTTGACATATACCTTTGGTTCATCTACATTGCATAGGCCCTTTCGTTGTTGTTTCTCTTATTTGCAAGCTGGCTAGCTTATGTAACATTTGAGGACACACCGCAAGGAAAGATTAAGTTCTCATCATATGGTGCAACATTGTATCATATGTTTGTCCTCTTTACCACATCCAATAATCCTGACGTATGGGTCCCTGCCTACAAGTAAGGCAGATATCACTATTCTTGAAGTTTTTGTGACAATTATTGCAGACTACATGCATATAAATTCAACTCTTTTGAGCAGGAGCTCTCGTTGGTTCTCCCTATTTTTTGTTATCTACGTGCTTCTGGGAGTTTACTTCCTTACAAATTTAATTCTTGCTGTCATTTATGATAGCTTCAAGGAGCAGGTAAGTTGTATCCTTTTGGCCTAATTCTCTTGATCATTAATATATTCCCCTTTTCAGAAATCTGACACGTTCTGATTATGCCTAATAGTAACTAGAATGCTAACGTGGCGTGATTTTTGTGATACAGCTAGCAAAGCAACTTGTTCAGGTTGACTCGATAAGGAAAAGTATACTAGAAAAGGCATTTGATCTCATTGATACTAATGTGAGTGTTTGGTTTAATATTTTCTTGTAGACTGATGTGCTATAGTTTAGCAAATATGTTTTGGTAAAGCTTTCTATTTGCTTTAATGGCTGGTGAATTGTTCATCTGAATATAGACTTACTTCAATTGTCAGTTGGGAGTATTTTAGTTGTTTAAATCATCAAAGAAACTGTGGTGGCCAACTATTGCATATCATCTTCTCGGGATAAAAGACTTCGTGAGAGAATTGCATCAATTAAGAATAATGTGTTACCAACCTACAATTATTAAGAGGGTTTGGAAGGTGTTGAGAACTTTGGAAAAGTCATTTTTTGGGTGTGGTGTGTCCGGTGTGCCTCAATGTTCACTACAATATATAAATAATCGCTACATAATGTTTCACATAAGAGGGTTACCAAGTTACGTGTAATACCCCGGCTTGTTAAGATGTGTGATCCATGTGATTGGCTGTGGTGGAATAGTATCACCTTGCTTGTCTAGAGAGAGTTGTAGTAACATATTATGCGTGATGTATCCAAACATAGCACCTTGAGTTAACCCTTTTGGGAAAGCCATAACAAAAACCCAAGAGTGGTGCTATGGATGCGTAGGCCAACCCCATAGGTGGGTTGGGCTCTAAGAAAATTTTGGATAGGGTGAAATTTGAGCATCAAACCTTGCTGTGTGGATGCGTGTGGGCTTAGTAGTGCGAGCATATGGCGTATGGCGCGTGTTGGCTTGGACTGCTCACATGGTATGGTATATGGGCCGGCATTGGACACACGGTCGCATACCGAGTGGAGATTTTGGACATTTTCCACGTATGCGGTGTGCTAACGAGGGCGTCAACACATTAAGAGGGGTGAATGTAATAGCTCAACTCATTTAGATGTGAGGCCCGTGCGGCCCATGTGATTGATTACGGTGGAATAATATCATCTTACTAGTGTAAACAGAGTTGTAATAACATATGCCTCATGGATTCAAACATAGCAACCTGGCCTAACCCTTTTGGGCAACGCGAGAATGAAAACCAAGAGTGGTGCTATGCATGTGCAGGCTAGTCCCATAGGTGGGCTGGGCTCTGAGGCCAGGATGTTACTTTTTGTTTATATTCATTTTACAACAATTTGTTTATCTTGCTTTATTGTCTATCTGTAAATCAGGGTCTGGGTTATCTCAACAAGGAACAATGCATATCATTACTCGACGAGTTGAACAAGTACAGGTAACCAAATCATTGTCTTACATTACAATCTGTCAAAGTGCCCTCTTAAGACTATATTGTTCATAAGTAAGTCTATTTCGCAATCTCTGTCGTTGTGGTGTCCCATATCTCCCATAGGGACCTGAAGTCACATAGTATCACTATCTGTGATCTGTGAAATATGCTTCCTTCAAACTTTAGGTAATGCCCAAAGCTAAGGTGTCATTCCTTTCGTCTCATCTTAACTTATCTTTTTTACCTTTGACTTTGTATGTGGGAAGATAAGATAAGTCAAGATAAAACGAAAAGAATGACACCTAAATCCATAATAGCTGAAGTGGTCAAGTAGTCAATAGAATTGGGATTCCTCGGGGAAGGTTCCAAAGGAACTCGACATAATCCCTTAAAAAAAGGCTATTCAAAGCCTTGTTCAATCCTCTTCCACACAAGCCTGACGTCAACCGCGAAAGCGAACCAGAGAAATTATCACCTTATCCTTACTTATTAGTCAATTTCCAATGATACTCTGATAAGGGTAGCCCATGTAGCTGTTCAGCACGTCCCTCTAAATAGGATTTGCTGATACCTTTGGTGGACAGACTCATGCCAGTGTGTAGGGCTAAAAATCCGCCTTTATCACATTGTGCTTGGTGTAAATTCTTGGAGTACACTGTCTCAAAGTTCAAGGGCCTGCAAACCTACTCGCTACAATTAGGTTTTGCTTCATTTTGACATTCATAAGTTATCTCAGAACTGATTGTTTAAGAAAATCACCATTTGGTTTCTGGAACATCGCCTTAAAAAATGCAACATATCATGCTATGCTTCTTTTTTTGGTTTTGCACCTTTTGTATTGCTATGGAGGGACACAATGATTTTTTTGGTAACAGAAACTATAGTACTTTTGCGTTATCTTTTATAATATATCGTCATTGTAACAGTGAGGAGTCCAAATGGTTTGTTTTTCCAAAATGATATTGGGACTCCACAAGTTACGACGCAATCTCTTAGGACCTTATGGTTATCATATACTGGTATGCCCTTTTGTAGGTCCTTGCCCAAAACCTCAAGGGAAGATTTTGAATTAATTTTTGCTGAGCTTGATCGGAGTGGTGATTTCAAGGTATATGCTCTTATCTTTAGCAATCATGTTTGGTTATGTGAAGTCTGCAAGTATGTAGATTTCTTTATCACCGTGTTTAAGAAAAGTAGGCCTTTAGTCATACTGTTGACTGCTGCAGCGGGCAGTACAAATGCCAATGCAATTTTCCTTGTTGCATACTCTTGTCTAAGATTTGGTGCAGAAATTACTTTTGGAACAAAATTTTAAAGTTTATGTTGTATCACTTCTAGAATTCATGAACATGTATGCATATCAAGGATTTATTAATTTAGAAATCAACTTACATACGCATTGGTTATATTACACATCTGTATATATGCTTATAATGTATTGTATTATCTTTGCCCAGGTTACATCAGAAGAATTTGCCGACCTGTGCAATACTATTGCTATAAAGTTCCAGAAAGAACCACCGGTATGTTGGACTTGTTTTGATGTTCATGATTCTATACTTTGGAAAATTATACTCCTAGTCTAAAACAACGTCACATTTTATTATTCTCTGTAACTTTAGATATTAATTTTATCGTTATATTTTAGCAAAAAAATAATATTAGGAAAATGCATGTTTTTATGACAATATGTTTTTTTTTCATTTTACTCGTGTCTAATCTTTAATACATGCAAATATATCAATGTTCAATGCTGACAGCTTGAACAGCAAGGATATAAATGCAACTTCTTTTAGAATGAGGATAGTAACACTTTATTTTACTTTATGTAATTAGATTGATCTCATGCTGTTTGCAACCAATACTCTGATCTTTTGACTTAATGCTGTGCTTGCAGCCTTCATATCTGGAAAAGTATCCATATCTCTACCATTCACCACTATGTGAAAGGTTGAAATCTTTCGTGCGGAGCCGCCCGTTTGAGTATATTGTTATTTTTGTTCTTCTAATGAATCTAGTTGCGGTTATTATTGAAACAACGGTATGTCATATACTTTTTTTTACTAATTTCATATCATCATATAGGAATTCACATGCATTGGTATGCTCGTAAAATAAAAAAATGGATGGGACCCTATGTGTTTAATTTATTTACTTATGTTATATGTCCTCCTTAATATATGGTATAGATAGAGTTTTACAACTGCAAGATTTTCACTTCTTGCAAGTTGCAACATTTTCTAAGCACCATCATATTTTTTTTATTTAAGCAAGTTTACTGAAATACATGGTGAAGTGCGCAACCCACTATGTTGGATCTGTGTATACAGTTCTTTAACCTAGTATCGGCTGAAATATAATATTTGTAGACGAGGCAACTCGTCTTTTTTTACAACCAAGAACTGAAATGATAAACTTGCAAACTGACCCCTGAAAAGTCAAGCGTAATCTGTTGAATGTTGTCTTCGCAGCTGGATATAGAAAACAGCTCCTCTCAGAAAGTGTGGCAAGAAGTTGAGTTTTTCTTTGGTAAGCATGCTGTGGTGAGCTTTGTTTCAACAATACTATGAAGCAGTATATGAATTATCGCTATTCCTTTGTTCTTAATTTTGTCAAAGGGATCTTATCATGTTAATCCTGTTTTACCCTGTTATAATATGGTGGAATTAATTCGAAATCACATTTCATCACAACGGTAGGAATAGATAAAAATGGCAGAACATGAGCAATGCATATTTTCTATTGAAATTATTGTTCACCTTATTTCAATCAATTAAGATTTTTGATGAATTGGTTGACGCATACAACTCAATATGGTAATAAACTCAAAAGATAGTGAGTTCAAGTCGTTGCTAACACAATGTTAAAAAAGAAAAATACTTGCCACTTTGAGCCTACATCATAGGTTTGTTGGACCAATGTGAAGGGGAGTGTCGAAGTGTGTTGCCCACTTGTTCTCACCTATTTAGGATTTAGGTTAACTTTTAGATTCATGAAATTAAATAGTGAATACATTTTATTTTTTTGAAGATTATATGAATAAAATCATAAATATTGATTTGCTATTTCGGTACGTCTTGACTCACAGATGGCTTTGCTTAGTGAGTGGCATGTACAAGTGGGCTACTGTTATCACCATACATTTGCTACACTTGTTTTATCTTTGTCCCCTCTGTTTTCCCTGTTGGCATGTACTTGTTTCATCTTTTTCCCCTCTGTTTTTTTCTGTTGGCACGTAACCAGGCAGTCAAAATGTTCTTTTCATGCCTTTACATTCTAGAAAACATTATTCTCCGAATTTTTTTTATTTAGCCCTTTTTTATGGATGCTAATTAAAATAATATGTTGCAGGATGGATTTATGTTGTAGAGATGGCACTCAAAATATTTTCATTAGGATTTGGTGCTTATTGGATGGAAGGTCAAAACAAGTTTGATTTTGTGATTACTTGGACCATATGTAAGTATAATAATTTTTCCTTTTTTTTGATGAGTTAATTTACAGCTCTACACGGAAAGTTTGACTTGTTTTCCTCTATTGATTCTTTTCATCAAGCGTTATAGAGGAAAATCTATATACACCTATGAATATTTTAGTTCAAAAGAAGTTGAAATTTTACAACTAAATTGGATTAAGAAATCATTTGGTACAGTGTCGTTTTTGATCAATAATATAAAAAACTGTGTACTCCCCTTAAGTATTATGTTTGTTCACATAATCTCTGAACTATTTATTGGCTTAATAAATCCCATAAACTAGTATTTGTTGTGGGACAAGTTGTTTGAGTACTGGTCTGAGCACTGAGGGTTAGTGCTTCTCCTTATGACCCCACCAATAGGGCTCTTCCCTTGTGATATGGTAGAGGTGATCTAGAGCCTGATTTTAGGAGGAAGGTTATAAACTTTATTTGTTTATTCATTTTATTAACCATCATGGATGCAATGCTATCCTTTTTTTTAGGGATAAGTAACTTCACTTAATAATCCATAAGAAACATATCTCTAACATTAAACAACCTATCTGTACGGAACTTATTCTTATCCTGAAAGATTTTCTTAATTAATTCTGTTAGGACTCTTATGTCACCAGCATCTCTCTCGTATCTAACATCTTATTTCCTTGTAGTTATTGGAGAGACACTAACATTTGCCTTCCCATCAAAGCTTTCCTTTCTTTCGAATGGAGAATGGTAATTTCACTGTTTTTATTACTTTTCAAAATGTAGTCAGATCATCATTAATAAAGATTAATAGTTTTCTTTTGCATGCATCATGCTCTCTTTATTTTATTTTTGAAACCAAAATAAAGTGTGCTACATAAGTAGAACTAGTAATAAGGTGAAAACCCAGCCTTAGGCTCCATGCTCTATGGAAATGATCTAGAAGTCATAAGCCCATCCTATGTATGCAAGTTACAGCAAGTGTCTAGATACCATAAACTGCAATGAGAAATACCATGTGCAGCTAGGAGTGACGAATCAGTTTGTACTTCAAGGTGTCATGAGTTGTAATTGTAGGAATACCATTTGATATGTAGTGTCACTTGAACAGGTTCCAAGGGGATATCAATGCCAGAAAAATTCTTAAGAATATTGCTTTTTTTTTCTTTAACAAAGCTGCTATCAAATATGTGACTCGTTTTTGTTTGATGTTTGGCCAACAGGATACGGTATCTTCTCCTTGGAAGGATGCTGCGATTAACGAGAATTTTGTTGCAAGTTCACCGTTTTCGAGCATTTGTTGCAACATTCTTCACTCTGATGTCTAGTTTGATGCCATATTTGGGGATCGTGTTCTGTTTTCTTTGCATGTACTGCTCCCTTGGTTTGCAGGTTGTAATACACTAATACTTCCCATACTATCTTTTATGCACTAACTAGTTTACTCAAAAGCTTAATCTGTTGGTAAAAATATGCATTTTCACTCATGCTTCAGCACTTTCCCATGTATATGATGTGTAATATGTGTCAGTGATTCAATTTGATTAGTAGAACAGTTTTCTGCTTGCATACAGCAACCTATTATTTTTTCCCATGATCATTTTTCTTTGTTCGAGATTTACCCATTTACTTGTCACTAATCACTAATGTTGTTTGGGCTTTTGTTAATCTGAAATGTGCTTCTTTAATATTGAAATAATATCACCCATTATAAATCTTGGTGTTCATGAGCTGGTAGTTCTCTTTCTTCTATTTGCAGATTTTTGGGGGCATTGTGTATGCAGGAAACCCAACACTGGAAGAAACTGATCTCTTCAGCAATGAGTATCCTTTTTTGGTCTTATTCTTCTGTTTGGATTTTGCCTGAGAATTTTACAATTTGTCAGGACTCATATAACTGCTATACTAAAACATAAACCATGTAATCAGTATGTTTTCACATAATATAATCCTCACAATTTTTTTTTACCTTGACGTATTCAGTTATCTTCTTTTTAACTTCAATGACTATCCAAGTGGTATGGTAACACTGTTCAATTTATTAGTGATGGGCAATTGGCAAGTATGGATGGAGGTAAGAACATGTCCGCACCCTTGACCTCTAACCCTATTTTTCTTTGTGGTGGCATATTGGGTGAAAATAAAGATAAAAGTACACTTTTGCCCCCTAAACTTGTAGCGAAGCCTCACATAGCCGCTGAAAATTTTTCTTGGTCAAAAAAGGGGCAGACGCTCTGCCATTTCATTGAAAGAAAAATATTTACAAGGAGCAACTCCAAGCAATTACTCCATATTTACAATGTTGGCCGAAAGGCCCCAACTTCGAATCTTATCCCTAACGACGGAGATCACCATAGGGATGGAGAGAAACTTTCCTTCGAAAATACGACGGTTACGCTCCTTCCATATATTTGCTGCTCACCCCGTTGAATTTGAATTTTGACTTTGAAGTTTCACAATTTGATTTTTTTTGCAATTTTGAATCTTTAGTTTTTTTCTCCAATTCAAATTTGAATCCTCATTTTTTATAATTTAAAAAATTACATTGGAATTTTCACATGTTTCGAAATCTAAAACTGAAGTTTCAAATTTTGAATATTTCAAATTTGTATTTTCTTCTAAATTCCAAAATTTTGAATTCGAGTTTGTAAAAAAATAAAAAAATAAAAAAAAATTTGATGTTGGAATTTTGATTTTTTTGAAGTTGATTTTTCCCCCAAAGAGAAGGATGTGGTGAGGGTGGCATGGATGTCATTTTATTAAGAATGGCACGCATGGCAGCTACATAAGTATTCAATGGAAAACTAACAATCACTTCACCATTTAATAGCACGTGCAACGGTTTTTGGGTGTGTGGTGCAGACGGATGTAAGTTTAAGGGGCCGAAAAAAGTAAATTTCAAGTTGAGAGAGCTAAGTGATATTCGTTGCAACTTTAAGGCGGAAAATGATAATTATCTCAAAATAAATCTATGGTGTAAATTCTATTGTACCTAACTTAAAAGTTGTTGAAAGTTCCCCCAAGATTAACAGATATACAGGAGGATGTGTTGTAAGCCTCTAAGAAAATTTCAAAATCATACTTGGTCGCAAATGCAAGATATGAAGAAAACAAATACTTCCTAGAATATTTCAGAACAGTAAAAACACTACTTCAACAAATATTTTCTTTTGTAGCTACATTGTGGATCGAGTTTGATTTTAAAATTTTACATAGACACACAACATAACCTCCCGTAGATCTGTTATTTTTGTAGGAGTTCAAATTCTTAAAACGGAACCTGCACCTGATTTACATTTCCACCAAAGTATATGTATCGAGTTACCTATGCTTGTTCTTTTACTTTGCCAAGATGAACTCTTAAAATCTGACACACTAAATTGAAACACTTGAGTCAGTGATTCTACAAATGTTTAGAAGTATGATGGGTGGTGAAATTAACCAACAATGGTGATTCCGAAAAGAGGAGTTTTTTTTTCTTTATATATAGTGAGCTAACGCGGCCTGGATGATCTGCCTAGAAGAATTTCTAGAAGACATCTACCTAAAGCGTCGAACATATTGCAATATTTGTTAATTTGTGTTTCCTCATCTTGTTTGTCAAACTTACAGAGCTACAAGCAGCTGACTGGAAGTTCTTGGAGCCTGATTTACTTTGTCAGCTTTTACCTTATTTCGGTATTACTTCTGCTTAATCTGGTAAGATAGTGAATAGATTTTCATTCTTTCATTCATCCAGCTGCTTTCATGATATACATTTTCTAACTTTGCATAATGACTGATTTGCGCATCATTAGAAGTTATGTTCATAGTTGATATTTCCAGGGAATTTATATTATTTCATTAAATATTTAGTTATTGATGAAAGAACTTATGCAATGCTTTTGTGTCACAGATTGTAGCATTTGTGCTGGAGGCATTTTTCGCTGAGATGGAACTAGAGAAAACTGGAGAAGCTGATTTCCAGGTTAGATGAATATTTATGCTGAATGTAAATTATCTTTACCTATTCAGAAAATTAGCAGTTAAGCTGGCAGCTAAATTTTTATTCATGTTACTGTCCTTGGACTCTTTCATGCACACCATATATACTGCTATTTTATTTGTAGTAGTTAGAAAAGCTATTATATATTATTCTTCTCGTAAGTTTTTACTGTATCGCTGGTTTGTTTCCCATCGTGTTTAGACGACTATATGTGATTAGTTACCATGGCCTCTGTGTGACTGGCCTCTGTGTGACTGTATCAAGAGTGCATTTGTCTGTACTAACATTGCTTACAAATACTAGCTGAAACTTTTTTTATGTTCTTTTGGATGTTTCATTTTACTTCATAAGTTTGTATTGCCACTAAAGTATTTCAGCTCAAGCAATTGTCTGCATTGAAGTAGCTAATGTTTTAGAGGGTATCCTTCCATCCCTGCAGGATTCTACTCCCCAAGGAAGAAACAAACGGCGATCTATGCGGTAATGCACACCACTATTATTTGTTACGATATGGGAACAGAACTACCATCGCAGCCTTTTCTTATCACTCGTGTGGTGCAGTGTGAAGACAAAGGGTACCATGGTTGATATTCTGTTGCACCATATGTTGAGCAACGAACTTGATGTATCTCAAAACTCCGAGCGATAGCATGTCTGGTACTATCCTCACTTAACCAATCACAACTTTTATATAATTGTTCTAAAATAATTGAATCCATGAATCTGGAAGTTCTCACGTATATGGCACTAAAATCCATATGAACACTTCTATTGTTCATTTTCTTCCGTTTCTGTTACTTTGGTCAGCAAGGGAGAAAGCAAGAAAACAATATGACTGCTAGACAACGTTTTACCGAGCATCGAGTGATGTTGTACATGTTATAGGGCCAATTAATTTTGGAGAACGTATTTAACAGCCCATTGAAACAGAAGGAACCGTCCTGAAAATCTTAGAAATGAAGGCTTAGTAAATTATTATGGTGCATACAATTGATGATTTTTTATTCAAAGAAATATGAAAGCAGCAAAATGATTCTTCGGTTTTCCAGAACACAGAACAGTAACACCAGTTACATACAGTAACTTGTTTCGTCTGTGGCAGCAATGCAGCATCCTCTGTCTATGATGAGATCTTGCTGAAGCTCATGGTGGAGATCATCTCATATGCAGCTGACTTCATGCTCCAAGAACAGCAGCAAATGACGATAGACAGCAGCGCTGCTCAGCCCGGTACGTGGTGTCTTATGTAAACTAGTGGAGTGACGAATTTTAAACAAGACATAATATATATTATTATAGTTTTGTGTCATTTTAATATGCATTCTGTGTAATCTAGTAATCATGGAAGTTATGTACGATTTATGTTGTTATTGCTACATAAAGTTAATTCATAGATACTTGCGTAATTACCAAAAAAAAAAAAAAAACTTCGACAGCCACCATCTGGTAAATCAAGACATCAACTCTCCTAGGACCTAACTGAATAACCACCGTCTTTTGTGTTTTGAGAGGAAGGCAAAACAGATCAGATTTGCTGGACATCCCACATGGGAGCTTATTTGCCATGAGACTACTTACATCGGGCTTTACGGAATTAACATTGAGTTCATTCGTCTCCGTCAATTATCCCATTTGGTAATACTATAGTCGTATTTCTTTTATCTTTTAACCCATCTTATTCTTTTCCACCTAAGATGGCCGAAATACCCCACAACTGAAGTAAAAACTAAAAACATTTAGTCACATTCCAAATTTTAAAACATTAAAATTTAAATATGAAAAATCAGACAATATTTCAAATTCAAATATGTAACATGAAGTATTTAGTATAATTTGAGATGCTTGGTAAAAATTTTAAAATTCTAAATTTCAAATTTAAAACATACAGCATCTAGTCAAATCTTCAAATTTAAATTGAAATATTAAATATTCAATGAAATTTGAACTTCGATTTGACCAAATTCAAATATGCACAAACGTTTTATGACCAAATTTGAGGTCGAACATTTGCTGAATGTTTCAAAATTTGAAATTTAAAATTTTATGAAACATTTTAGGTTTTGACATTAGTTGAAGGGTATTTTGGTTATATTAGGTAGAAAAGAATAGAATTGGGACAAAAGACAAAGGAAATTATAGTTTTACACTTTGTAGAGGTTACACGCTTTTTATCCATGAGAGGTGGTTTCCTAAGAATCTAAAAAAGAGAGATCACCAAAACCGCCTTGTGCGTCAATAAAACTAGCAGCTATTGTCTACTCCACTGAATGGAACACCCAAACTAAAAGTTTGAAGGATACTTAGATAAGCTAGCACCATAACAGGCATGGGAGAATTGGTTGTATGACACTCGGTTGATGTGCCTCACAGAAACTAACACTCAGCTGATGTGCTTTTTGATAAATAACGTCGGACACACCTATTTCTTTTATATATGACATTTTGAGCATTTTGCTGGCTTTTCCTTTCTTTTTCTTTTCTTTTCCACCAATTTGAGACATGAAAAGACCAAATGCCCCTGCCTTAAGTCCTTTTCTGTTGAATGATAGTAGTATACGCTGGCTTTGATTAATCCATCACAAAATGGAGTGGCGAATCATTCTCTAGCGTGCACGCGAGCTGTTCGCTGTTCAACCTCTATGCTTCAAATGCATGTATATACGTACATATATCAGATCACCATATATAAATAAACGCACATATATAAAAACCATTGAGCAGCATGCATATATGGCTATACATACATGTCAACAAAGTAATTAAAAAAAGAACCGTCTTGTGCGTCACCATCCAACAGGTGCACACGGCCAATTTATTAAGTGCCAAGTGTTGTCCTAGGCCGCTTTAAACATCTAAACAAGAATCAAGACCCAAATATATTTGTCTCATGGTGTTTTTCAAGAAGGAAGAAGACAGTGGCTGGATAAGGGGAATTTTGGTTTTTTCATGTCTCAAATTGGTGGAAAAAGAAGAGAAAAGCTAGTAAAATGTTCAAAATGTCATATATAAAAGGAATAGGTGTGTTCGGTGTTATTTATCAAAATGCATATCAATTGGGTGTTAGTTTCTGCGAGGCACATCAATCGAGTGTCATATAACCAATTCTCCCTAATAGGCAGGGGTGGATCTACAGTGTTAGCACCGGGGTTTGCCTTTCGGACAAATCCTTCTTGTTTATTCCTACTCTATTAGTATATATACATATAAACATACAATTTAAAGTTTAAACATAGTGATTTAGTGTTAAAATAACTCCGACGACCTCTACAACTTGTTTTCCTAGATCCGCTGGTCTGATAATAGGGACTCATGGTGCACTGTTACACAGCCTCAGGCTCTCAGCCTGCCATGGCAGCGTCCTTTCCAGGTTCAGGATCGAGCGCGTCCTCCACCTCGCGCGGGGAGCTAATAACCGTGGGGACCATCTCGTAGCCGCCCAGCCTCCTCCTGCTCCTGGAGCAAACCACGAAGTCGCCTCCGAGCCGCTGCTGCAGGAACAGCAGCATGGCCAGCACCCCCGCGCCCAGCGGTATCACGACGTCCCACGCGACGCCGAACAGATCGTCGCGCGGGTTCGCGTACACGTACGACGGCCTCGGGGTCGGGGTCGGCGCGAAGCCGCCGCGAGCCCTGAGCGCGTCGTATGCGTGGGGCGCCGCGCGGATCGCGGTGCCCCCGAGGTACCACGGCGAGAGCGCCCGAGCCCTGGACCCGGACGCCGCGTTCCGGACGACCTGGGGGAGCAGGAACCCGTCCAGCACGAGCCCCGCGTACGACACCAGGTCCTCCCAGAGCGTCGCTGGGTCGGCGGCGACGCGGACGACGAGCGGGTTCTCCTCCATGCTCGCCGCGCGGACGCCGGCGAGGTGAGCCACCCCGGCCACGGCCGCTCCGAGCACGTACACCGGGACGCACACCCGCAGCGCCTTCTTCTCCTCGGCGATGGCCGACGCCGACGACACCAGCTGGAGGAGGCGCAGCTGCAGCACGAAGGCGACAAGCGCGGGCACCCGCAGCATCACCTCGTTCAGCTCGAGCCACCCGGTGGTGGAGACCGGGAGGTAGTAGCGCTTCCTCCTGCCCACGAACAGGGCCTCGAGGTTGAGCACGAGAGGGGTGATGTGCCCGAGGGCGAGGACGATGAGCATGGTGATGGACGTCGCCGGCGCCGCCACGGGGTCCCTCTTGGTGTGGAGGATCTGCAGGGCGGTGAAGGCGCAGGACAGCGTCGCGGAGGCCACCACCATGACGCTCTCCAGGTCCATCCTCCAAATCTCCTCCATCACCGTCTCGCTGTACCTCCCATACAACGTGATGCTCACCGGCTTGAAGTAGAGACTGTCGGTGTCTCTCCTCTGGCTGCTGATCCTTCCCCTGCCCTGCCCCCGCGCCTTGGCATCCAGCGAAGCGAAGTGAACGGTCACCAGTATCTCGCAGTCTTTCGAGCCACTGACCTCGCGGCAGCCGACCATGCACAGGATGCCCATCTCAGGGTCGTACACTCCCTCTGCCGAGATCTGCCGTTGCTCAACTGGCACCCCGAATGAGGAGGCATTCTCCGGGCGTTGCCAACCCTCAGGTGGAACATAGTAGACTAGATCGTAGCTGATATTCAGCAGTTGGCCCTCCTTCGCCTCCGCCACGGCGTGTCGGCTCCGGCTCTTGTTTTGCTCACTCATGGCCATGGCATGCCGTGAGTAGGCATACTCCGATGACAACGTATCCCCGCCGACCATCACCGACCCAATCGACACTGGGGAGGCTCGTCCATCGCCGTAACCCCCCATGAAGAAATGGAACTTGAAATCTTGGTACGAGAGGGTGTTGTTACTTGGGAACCGACCTTTCTTGCTCTTGCTTCTCAACCCGGTCTTCGAGTATTGGGTCTTCGCCTTCTCGACCATCGTGTAGGTGTACCTCACGTCGGAGAGGTTAGTACTCCGTCTCCTGTAGCTATCGACGCTCGAGGCTGAGATCACGCCGGAGTCGGCATGGCTCGCGTCCCAAAGCATCCCGGCCGCGACGCTCCGTTCTCTGATCGTCCACATGGCCGGGAACCAGAAGCTCATCCCGATCCCGCACTCTCCCACCTTCAAATCCGCACTGGACGAGCCCGATGGCGACGACGGGTGCTCCACCCTGCACGCCCTGAGGCACAGCCGATTCGTGCCGAAGTCCCAGTACCCGTCGGCGACGGCCGCCGCCTCCCCGACCATGAAGCGGCCGTAGAATCGCCCATCCGACGCCGTGTCATTGGAGAAGACGACGTACGCGTTCACCTAGCCATCCGCGCGGCAGTGCATCCGGCTGACGCGCATGCGGGGCTCGCGCTTCCTCAGGAACGAGGGGGAGGAGCTCGGCGCCGGCGCGTGGCCGCCGGCGTCCATGTCGCCGCCGTACTTTAGTTTGTACGAGCTTACGAGGAGCCTCCTGAGGCGGTGGCACGAGAAGTTGGCCTCGAGCGCCTGGAGCGCGCCCCGCGGGGCAGCGTGCTCCGGCGAGGGCGGCGGCGGGCAGGAGGCCGCCTTCCTGTCGTACAAGTAGTTTCTCTCTCTGTACGCGACGAGAGAGATGGTCTCGAAGCCGGCGCCGTCGAGGTGGCCGGTGACGAACGGGTCGGAGAGGTGCGGGGTGCTCGGGATGTGGAGGCTCAGGTTGACGTCCCGGAGGTGTTCGACGGGGCCGTTGCTGTCGTCGCCGGAGTAGCTGCCGGAGCCGCCGACCATGCAGAGCTCGTCGGAGGACAACCGGTAGTAGCCATGGATGTAGAAGGCGGCGGAGCGGCTTCCGACGAAGTGGCGGCGGCGTTGACTGGCCGCGCTCTTGTAGCCGTAGAGCGTGAGGGTGGCGGTGACTTGGAGCAAGGCCGGGTCGGCGGTGCGGGCAACTTTAACTGGAAATAGGGAGAAGGAGCGTTGCATGAAGAACGGGGCGACGTCTTCGTCGTCGAAGAGGCCGCCGCCGCCGGAGAAGTAGCCCTCTGAGATCTGGAAGGACCGGAGGAGTTGGGGGGCGTCGCCGCCGTCGGGGCGGGGCTCAGGGGCGGGGGAAGGGGTGGAGCAGCGGGCTGTGGAGACGGCGGCAGTGTCGATGACAGCGGAGAGGAGGAAAAGGAAGGAGAGAACGCTGTATCTTCGCATGGAAGGATAGGGTTTCTTTGGCAGAGCCATTTGGGCGTGGTCTGTGGTGACCGGTGAGCTGGGTGAGGAGGAAGAGGAAGGAGGCGGGAAGAGAGCGTCTTTCAAGTAGTCTGCACTGGTCACCTGAAGGGGATGGCACGTTGAATGGACGTATATCCTCTGTCGTAAGACCAAGAAAAATTACCGCCTCTGACATGTGAACGACCCACATGTTAGAGGTCGTATGCCTCTGTCCTACGGCAGAGGATATGCTTCCACGTTGAATAGCTGCATTTGAAGAGGTGGAACGACTACTTTGAGAGTTGTCACTACAAATTGAGCCGGTCCAATCATGGTACACAACAGTTCTACATCAATATATACGCTTTTGCTTCCTGGCAGTCGCCTGCCTCCCGCCGTGCGTTCGCTGACGGCTGGGCCCGCGGAAGGTGCGGATGCGAGCAACCAGTATATTGCTAGTCTGCTTCGTTAATTGTACAAGTGGATCGGCTTTCATTGTTTCTTTTTCCTAGCCACTAGTGTAATCTGGGCATGATTTCATGTCCCATCTTCAACCAATTTGGTCGAACAGTTGAATTTGGGTGAATTGGAGAATTATATAAGTGTGGATACTAAGAAAGATCGAGTTGTCCGGCACTGCCAGCGGGGCGGCACATTTGCGAGCGGCTAGGCTAGATGGTGTCAAATAATATTAAGAGAGATTTTCGTATTGTCAATATATGAAAATATATAGTTGTATTAGATATGATAAGCTTAAATATAGTCCATGTCGCAGATCAACAATGGTTAAATCTACTTCGGACCGTTGGTCACGATGCATCAAGAATTCAGTTGGTCACGATACTTCGGACCGTTGGTCAAATATATTAATACAATGAATTCAGTTTTTTTGGGCATCTAAATATTTGTCTAAGACCTCTAAAAACATAATTTAAATGAAGTGGATTGGACTCTCAATGCTACCTCAAGGAGACAAGTCAAATAAATAGATAAGTTAAATAAGATAAGCTGAATAGAACATAGCCTTAGCTTCCGTACAGCCCACTTGAGGACTATCCCCCATTAGGAGAACGCACGCGTAGGCTAACAGACAAACCACGCTGAGCCTTTGCCTCGAACTCCTCACTGCAGAGGACTTCCACCGCGGAGGAGTGATCGAGATCCCCACGGACGGCGCTAGCTATTGGCAGTTGGGAACCATATGGTTTGCCAAGTGCCAAGCTTATTGAAATGGGGATTGATGACCATCTTTCCACAGCTTACTATGGCATTCGTATGCGAGAGAATTCGTGGAGAACCCAAGCGAACAACACATGAGTAGCACATCACTTTTTTTTACCCTAGTTAGGGCATGGCCTCCCACCATTGAGTAACAGTCCTACGTCAAGCTATTCATCACTAAGATAGAAAATTACAAGAGAAGGTCACCTAAGCAAGACGGAGCTTGCTTCAGAAAAGGTCACCCGTACAAGACGAAGCTTGCTTCAGAAACTAGGTGTGTGCTACACCGAAGAAAAAAAATCTCCCTTTGTTAGAGGAGCTCCATTATAGGGCCATTGGAAGGAGGCCGACTTCTTCTGCAAGGCACCAACTGACCCCTTTCTTATAGGCTCATCCTGTCTTGTCGACCGCTACAGCTATGGTCAAAAAAATGCAGTGGATTGGCTAGGTTTTTCTCGAGCGGCGTCACGCGACCATCCCCCGAGCGAAAGTTGGCACGTTTCAGCAGGAGAGGTGGCCCACGAGGCTAGGTGTAACCGGCAGCTAGCACGGTCCAATCCCCAACAGATGGATTCAAAAATTTTACATAAACAATAATTTTGACTACGTACCCATTCAACAATACTTAGCAAGGCTGTCATTTATATGTGAAGATATGAATCCATATTGCTTTGTAGATAATGGAAAAAATAATCCGACCTCTATAGTTATCATGAAATGCACATATATAAAATCTATATCATGAATGTGTGGTTTAGCATTTTTTTGTGGTGGAAAGAGCATCCGCATCCGTCGTTCCATCTCCCAGCTCCATTTCACTATATTAGCTTTGTACACGTAGATCGATAGATTTTGGCCACCCTAAAAGGATGGTCGTCAGTCGCTTCACTGGGTACTGTAGTTTGTCTTTCCGAAATCTGCCGTGTAACAAACCTGCTGATTGCCGTTATCAATTGGTAATGGGAGAAAAAAAAAATCTGTTGTTTTGTATATGGCAATAGCTTACAGCGTGAGAGAGGGAGCGATGCTCATGCATCGCATTCATTTTGTAGCTCGTAGCAGCATTGCCCTGCGGCCCCTGCCCCAGCCGGCCGTGGATGCAAGAACGAGTCCGGGAGCCGGCCCGCGGCTTCTACGGAAGAGCACTTTCACGGCCACTCGATGCATGGAGGTCTGCATCGCGCGGAACGTGTACGATACGTGGAGATAAAGTTCAGAAACCGACTGGAACATTGAGAGGAAGACGAAGACTAGCCCCCCGTAGAGGACGGCAGACCGCAGAGCAAAGTAGTCGCAGAGAGTCGAGATTTTTGGGAGCCAACGAATGGGGCTGCGTGTCCGAGTGCATACTGCCGATCCACCCGCGCATGCTTACATGTCGAAGTAAACGTCAACCAGTACTCAAAACGGATATACTAATACACACTGATCTTAAAAGATTCGGCGACGAAGACGCACGGCACGGAGACTGACTGGACCCATTTTGGCTCGGGGTCAAACGGAGTGTACTATTCGGTTCTCGAGCCAAACCAAGCTCCAGTACGTGACTCGCAAGCGTCGAGCCATTTTTGTTGACCTCAGTTTGACTGGCTGACCTTCAACAAAGGAAAGGAAATGTTTGACCAGAGCGAATAACATGTTTCATCGTAGCAAAATATTTGTGCATGTGTTTTACCAAAGCAAACAACGTGTTTTACAAAGACAAAAACAATATTTCAAAAAGGAAAAAATGTTTCACTTTTTTTGCTAGTGTCTCACAAGAGCAAACACATATTTCACACGTACTAAAGTAATGTTTGAAACCAAATTACACTACTTCCCAATCTAGACCTTTCCAATGGAGTGCATGGCCACCACCAAGTCAGCGCCCTACGAGCTCAGCGTCACCATTGCCCATGAGCTATTGTCGCCCCACATGCTTAGTGTTGTCGTCTCACTATGAGATGTCCATGTTGTCACCCCACGAGCTATTCCTGTGAGCTACGCCTGTGTTGGGGCTGAGTTCGTCCGGGCTGAGTTTGTGCCTATGTTACGCGGCGTAGTTTTGCTAGGAGAGGGGAAGGAGAAACAGGAGAAGGAGGATGATGAAGCTTGGGGGAGGTGGGCGACGCAAAAGAGTAGATGGGGTTGAGGAGGAGCTTAGGGTAAGGGAAAGGGTTGGATTTGAGAGGGGAGCACTAGAGAATGCGAGAAGAATGAACTGATTTTTTCTTGCCGCAAGGCAGTTGGGTGGAGGACCAAAGAACACATAGGGGCGAGGATGGGTTGAGAGGGATGCATGATCAAATTAGAGTTTTGTTTTTATTGTACAATAAGTGTGGGAACTGCTTAGGCGCGTATGTCTAAAGACGTGCTCCACGTGCATGTGGATCTTCATGTGGCTTGTTCCTAGGGGTGTAATTAGATCGGATTCATATTGAATATCATCTAAATCATATCCAAATTATTTAGCCTTTTCTATTCGAATTTGAATTGAATAATTTTTGAAATCGGATCAAACATTATTTTGGATTCAGATTTGGATCAAATATTTTATTAATCGGATCTCATACGGATACTAATCAAATTATCTCTCTTATACCTCATATTACAATTTATTTTACCAAATTTAAAAGCCCCAATTTAAAAACACAATATATTCTAAAAAGTATAACACAAGTTTGATACCAATACAATACAATGTTATGCATGAATTCATTTAAGCAGTCATCAATGTCGGGGAAAAAATCAATGGCCCATTGCCATGGCCCACTCCCTGGCGGCCCAATCGAACAGCCTCCTAGGGCCTGGCTCCCTGGAAGGTTCTATCTGGCCTATGAGCATCCTGCCGAACAGCTTCCTGGTTGGCACGTTGCGTAACGGCCAAGGATTCGTGTTTGAGTCCGACTCGAACAAGAGTTCTGCGTGGCTACGTGAAGACCCGGACGTTGGTTTTTGAGATTGGAACAGATGTCGTGATCCCCAAGAATTGAAGTATACCTTATCTACCGTGGGACGTATTTGACATGGTACGAGTTTGTTACGATCTCGTAGTTAGCCCGGCCCGATTATCTCCCGGTAGGTCGGTTGTTCAACACTATATAAACCGAGCTCCTACGGCGTGTAGAGGGGACGAGGTCCTTGCATACTACTTCCTTGTACACCCATATTCTCGCCGAGACCTGTTCGTCTCATTGAGTTCCTCCTTGTAATCCTCTTTGATATAAAGAAAGGCTGGACGTAGGGCTATTATCTCTTCGAGAGGCCTGAACCAGGATAAAAATCCTGTGTCTTCCTGTTGCTCGTTGATTACTGTTTGCCCTGCTCGGCAGGTCTTCTATCTCCCCTTCTCAAGAACCTTAGTTGATTTGAGATCGATATCTCAACCATCGACAATTAACGCCTCAGAACAAGTATAATGTGTATTAATTTACGATTTCAAAAGTATTTATGTATAAATTCAAAATAACATCCGAATTTGAATCCAAAATTCCAATTTTAAATAATATTTCAGTTTGAATAATTAATCGGGTGTCTGGTCATTTTCGAATTCGGTGTCCATTTACATGTTTCTTTATCTCTCTTCCACTAACATAGTACTCCCTCCAGTCATAAAAACAAGTCGTTGTTGACTTTTTAACATGCGTTTGACCATTCGTTTTATTCAAAAACTACGTAAGTTTTTATTTATTTTGTTGTAATTTGTTTTACCATTAAAAGTACTTTAAGCATGATTTATATTTACGCATGTTTGAACTAAATTTTTGAATAAGACGAATGGCTAAAGGCGTGTATAAAAGTCAACGGCGACTTGTTTTTATGACCGGAGCCATCTAGCCCCCCTCTCCCCTTTGTTGTCCTTCCTGCTCCTCCTCGTCTTTCTCATCGGGCAAGCTTGACGGCCAGGATTCGACGAACACAGCATGTGGTTCACCAAATTTAAAGAATAAGATGGCCAACAAAATATGCATCTTCACCCGAACATGCTGTAATTCTTTTTTGTTACGATGGAACATATGACTCCTAGCACCTCACTGCAAATGTTACATAAACTCTTATCAAACAAAAATAAACAGTAGTGCAAATGAAATACCCATATCAACATACATTATTAGCATTGAGAAAAGGCAGACCAATCTGAGAGCAACAATTTCAGCAGAGCACATTATTATCCCATCTAAAGATGCCCTGTTTGGAGTTAGATACTAGAGACCATCTCATACGCGCCCGATCTCCTCGCCCGCGGACGAAGCGCGAAGGCGCGGCCTCCTAGCCGCTGCTGCAAGAAGAGCAGCGCGGCCAGCAGCGCCGCCGCGCACGGTACGACGACGTCCCACGCGCCGCCGAAGAGATCGTCGCGAGGGCTTGCATACACATACGACGGCCTCAAGCTCGGCGCGTAGCCCCGGGCCCGGAGCGCGTCATACGCGTGCGGCGCCGAGCGGATCACGGTGACCCCGGCGTAGAACCACGGCGAGATGGCCCGGGCCGTGGAGCCCGAGAACGCGTTCAGGGCGACCTGCGGGAGCAGGAATCCGTCCAGCACGAGCCCCGCGTACGCCGCGAGGTCTTCCCAGAGCGTCGCCGGCGCCGGCGCCACGCGGGCGGCCACCGCGCTCCCCCTCCGGGCATTGACGGCGTGGGCGATGCCGGCGAGGGCTCCCCCGATCAGGTACAGCGGCAGGCACACCAGCAGCGCTCTCCTCTCTCCGGCAGCAAGCGTCTCGGCCTTGCTCTGGTGAGCCTTCCTCCGGCCGGACCAGGCCAGCTGAAGGAGGCGCAGCTGCAGCACCAGCGCGAGCAGCGTCGGCGCCCGCATCATGACCTCGTTCAGCTCAAGCGAGCCGTCCCTCGAGAACGGGACGTACTGCTTCCTCCTGCTCATGAACAGGGCCTCGGCGTTGAGCACGAGAGGGGCGACGTGCCCCAGCGCGAGGACGGCGAGCATGGTGATGGACGTCGCCGCCGGCGCCTCGGGGTCTCTCTTGGTGTGGAGGATCTGCAGGGCGGTGAAGGCGCAGGACAGAGTCGCGGAGACCACCACCATGACGCTCTCCAAGTCCATCCTCGAGATCGCCTCCTGCACCTGCTCACTGTACATGCCATAGAGCTTTATGTCGGCCTTCTCGAAGAAGAGAGGGTCGGCCTTGTCTCTCAGGCTGCTGATCACCCCCTTGCCGTGCCCCTGCACCTTGGAATCCATGGCGGCGAGCTGCACTGTCACCAGCATCTGGCAATCCGTCGAGCCATTGCGGTCGCAGCAGCCGATCATGCACAGGATGCCCCTGCTCGGGTCGTAGACGCCTTCTGCTGAGATTCGTTGCTCGTGGAGCGCCACCGAGTAGGACATGTTGTTGGGACGCACCCAACCCTCAGGTGGAACGTAATGGCGGATGTCGTAGCTGACGTTCAGCAGCTCGTCCTTCGCGCCGCCGGCCACCTGCCGCTGGGAGGAGGACGAACTGTTGGCGGCGAGCCAATCCCCGTAGACCATCGCCGACCCGATCGTGATCGGGTAGGCTTCTCCGCTCCCGGCTTCTTTGTTGAAAAATTGGAATTCGAAGTCACGGTAAGAGTAGGTGTTGTTGGCTGCAGGGAACGCCTCCTTGCTGCTCTTCTTCTTCTTGCCGTTGGTGCTGCTCAGCTCGGCCTTCAGCTTCAAGTATTGCTTCTTCGCGTCCTCGACCATGGTGTACTTGTAGCTCATTCGAGAGTGGTTTCCGCCGTGCTCTTCGATGCCCGAGAATGGCGTCACGCCGGAGATTTCTCCGGCGTGTTTGCCGGGTGTCACTGTCACTTGGGCGGCGTCCCAGAGCATCCCGGCGACGACGCCCCGGTCCCGGATCGTCCACGCGGACAGGAACCAGAAGCTCATCCCGATCCCGCACTCGCGCACCTCGGCGTCTGCGCGGGAGGAGGACGACCCGGACGACGCCGAGCGCACCACCCGGCACGCCCTGAGGCAGAGCTGGCCGGCGTCGGCGTTCCAGTACCCGTCGGCGACGACCGCCTCCTCTTCCGCCGGCGTTCCAGTACCCGTCGACGACGACTGCCTCCTCCTCCGCGTTCCAATCTGGGACACCTCCGTGTCGTTGGAGAGCTCCATGAGCGCGCGCACGGAGCCGCTCTTCGTGCAGTGAATCTGGTCGATGTGCATGCGGAGCGCGAGCAGCGGCGGACGGGAGCCAGAGAAGCTCGTCGGCGCCAGCGCGCCGCCGCCACCGTGCTCCAGCCTGTACGTTCTTCTCAGGAGCTTCTTGAGGGCGGCGCAGGAGAACCTTCCCTCCAGCGCCTGGAGCGCGCCGCTCGCGGCGTCCCCCGATGTCGGCGGCGGCGGCGGGCAGAAGGGCTTTTCGCCGCCGTACACGTACCCGTCGCTCTCGTCGTACGCGACAAGGGAGACGGCCTCGAAGCCGGCTCCTTCGAGGCGACCGGTGACGAAGGGGTCGGCTAGCCTGGAAGGCCGTGGGACGCGGAGGCGGAGGGCGACGTCGACAAGCTGCTTTATCGAGCCGTCGGCTTCGAGGTCGGCGCCGGAGCCCACCATGCACAGCTCTTTGGAGACGAAGGAGTAGTACCCGTCCAGGATAAAGGCGATGGAGTGGGTGGAGGTGTAGTTATGCCGGTGAATGCGTCGGCTGACGTGCGTGCCGCTGCGGGGGCCGGAGAGGTAGAGCGTCGCGGTGAGGTGGACGAGAGCCTCATCGGCGGTGCGGGAGACGCCGTGCGGCACGAACGAGAAGGAGCGGAAGGCTGAAGCGGTCGTCGCCACCGGAGAACAGGCCGCCCCCGTCCCCGCCGCCGGAGAAGTAGCCATCGGAGAGCTGGAAGGAGCGGAGGAGCGAGAGGGTGTCGTCGTTGTCAGTGTGGCGGTCGAGAGCGGGGGACGGGGAGGCGCAGATGGCGGAGTAGGAGGTGGGGCCGGCGCCGGAGAGGGTGGCGGTGGATAGGAGAAGGAGGAGGAGGCAGAGATGGTAAGCCGGCGAGCTGTGATCCTTCCGAGGCGCCATTTTTCGTTGGCGAGCAGGGGAGTGGGGGACTCTGCGAGACTGCGACGGCGGGGAGGGAACGCCATGGATATGCGCCCTCGCGAGTTATATCCGTAGCAGCGACGACCGGATGACGGGATGGGAGACTGCAGTGTGGAACGGTTTGACTTGTTCTGTCCATCCGTCCGATCTCGGATCGACGGCTCAGATTAGCTTAGGTCTCCTGCAGGCTGCGAATTTGCTGAACACTGATCGACCCAAAGGTGTAGGCTTGTAGCCACTGGCTCTCCACGAAACTTCCTTCAATCATTTATGTTCTGACTCTGGCAAGTGTTAGTTGAGGAAATAAGTAATGATAGAAACTTGCCAAAAGGATTTATAGACTAGTGGAAATCCATTTCAGTGTATGCTCGTCATGTCAATAGGCGAACAGAATACAAAGCCTATTTCCAGACTTTGTACAGAAGCATTGTATGACTTGTCAACTCGACGCATTGACGAAAATGGAAGGCAGGATTCATAGCCAGATTAGTCATGCAGGGAAGATAAAAATAAACAGGCAAACAGCCAGCGCGCAGTGAATGAAGTTGAAAATGTAAAGATCCAGTACGATGGCTGAGGGCCGATCCGATCGCCCCTAAAAACTGCATGCTTATCTTTCAGAGCTAGGGTGTAATTGGTTGGGCATGAGGTGATATAGAACATGATGATATAAAATAGGAGCAGCACAGAACAAAAGTTGCACGAGATCAATGAAAAAGTTTAAACCACACCCTATAACATAGATGACTAAATTTGAGCTAACATGTATCATCTCATCCACCAACTAAGCGCGGGAAATATGATGAATGACACTCAATTCGGCTGCCTGGATTAATATAACATTGAATTGGATGGTCTTGATGTGTATGACACCGTGCACGTGAATTTCTTCCACCAATGACCTTCTGGACATTTTTTTATCATTTTTCCTCATTTTCCTCTATTTTCGTTCTTTTTTGTATTTTCTCTCTCCTCCTGACATTATGGACCCACATGTCAGCCTCCAGCACATGAAATTGTTGTCCCTCGAGAAAAAAAAAATATAGCCATACGGCGAACATTTAGTTTTAAGTTCAACATTCAAACTGAATTTGAAATTCATCAATCAAATTAGATTTCAAATTCAAAATGGAGTTGAGATTTGAAATTTATAACGTATACAAAAAAAATAAAATTCAAAATTCAAACCAAAATTTGAAATTCAAACTCAAATTGAATTTTCATTTAGGATTCAATCTAGTTTGAAAATTTAAACTGATTTTATATTCAAAATCAATCAAAATTCAAAATTAAATGAAAACTTTAATTTGAAAAGTAAAGTTAGTTTTTTAATTCAAGATGCTGGCATATTAAAAATTCAAATCAATTTTCAATATTCAAACCCGTTTTCTAATTCAAAATTCAAGAACTAAAAATAGATTTAAATCTTGTGGGTCTATGATGTCAGGAGGAGAGAGAAAATATAAAAAAGAATGGGAAAATAGAGGAAAAGAAGGAAAATGATATAAAAAAAAAGTCCGGAATGTCACTGGTGGGAGAATTCGCGTGCACGATGTCATACACGTCAGTGCCATCCAATTTAATGTCATGTCGATCCAGTCAGCCGAATTTGGTGTCATTAATCGTATTTTCCCAGTGCGCATGTATAAAGTATCGTACCATCTATTATACCAACCAAACAATTCAAAAACAAATCGCACGATTCCATCATACCTCATTCGGCCAACCAAACACACTTTTAAACCATATTAAGCTTATTCTAAACTACTTATCAATAATTAAACATTTTAGTTGGCGCGTGTTGGGGATTGGCTTAGAGCCCATGGATTTGACTTGAAGCTAGGCCTCCCCGATGTCATGGACACAAGTCCCTTGGAAAGCATCCGATCTTCCCAAGGCTTCTCACCGACGAGCGAGTCCGGACCGAGCAAAGTAGGACCACCCTGAGCAACTCCTGCTAAGCAAACCCTACCCCCTAATCTTAAGTAATCTCCTTGCCTAGATGACATGTGGCGGACAGACAAGTGCTAGAGCTCACAAGTCAGCCAAAGGGTGTGGGGCTCGAAAGACTATAGCAACACTGTAGCATCCATAGACTACCCGAGGCGCACAATGTAGTTGAGTGTTGCTACAATGCACGGTCTTGTTCCATCCAACGGGTCACCCAACCGCGTCACGCACTCAAGTGCCTCCTACAGTGTGCAGTAGGTTGATCAGCGCCTAGGTTTTTTTTTCCACGTAGGAAGAAGACAGTTTCCCTTCCTCCACTAGTATAGGTATAGAGCCCCTTGGATGATGTAGTGATGATCTGATCCATTCTGGCTAGACCAATATATCCTGATCTTATTCGCATGCTCACACTCTTGTACCACCTATATAGATACTCGGGTGAGCCTCACCTTGCTCGGATGCCCCCCTATTGTAACCTTTTTCCACATTAGAATGCAAGGCTAGACGTAGAGTTGTTATCTTGACAGTGGGAGGCACAAACTAGAGTAAAAAATCATCGTCTCTCGCTTTTTCCTTCACAATGTGTCCTCCTCTGAGGACTAGCCATCCCCAAAGTCCTTACCTAGTACGTGAAGGGGTCTATTGATCCTTAGTTCAACAAATAAACTTGGCACCTACGAACTCTGGTTTCCAATCATCGATCATGCACTTATAAAAACCTTAAGCAATTTTTTAACTTCTCAACCCTATTTCCTAATAGTCTCAAGACAACTTCTTCGATTTAAGGAGTCGAACCAAGTGGACATTTGACCTATCAGACCTATTGAAAGGATCTCTGGCCGATAGGGGGGTGAATCGGCTTCTTTTCAATTTTTACGTCTTTTGATTTTACTTGGAGCCTTAGCAAATTTGAAAACCAACTATCGTCTGGACCTAGTAATACCAGTGATAGAAGCGACGGCAGTCAAGTATCAAGCAAGTCTTAAGCGGAAGCGACTACTCTTGGCACGAAGGCACAAGTCCACGCAATTGAGTTCAAGGTGCACAATGTAGAAGAGATGGCAGGAAGGGTGCAAACTGAGTTTTTTTACGTGGTTCGGAGCGAACTCCTACTCCACGGTAAGGAACTTCCAAATGGAAGCCAAGACCCTCTCATCCTGTGTCCTCAATCCACTCGTGGGCTCTTCAACAACGAATGTTGGGTGAGCACCAAACTCGTACAGAGTGGCGAGCACTTCCACAAGCGAAAGCTCTCACACCCCACCGACACCCGCACAAGGTCGCCGACCGCTCCCGCAAGAACGGATTTCACCCCGGCGTCGACGAAAGACCACCGACCGCCTCGCAAGACAGATTTCACCGCAGCACCTTGGAAGGGTCACCGACCTCCCCGCAAGGAGGGTTTCTCCATGGCACCGACACACGGTCACCCGCCGCCTCGCAAGACGGACTTTGCACGCACCCTCACCCCACGGGAGGATGACCGCCTATCGGGATGGGTTTCGTCGATGTAAAGGAAGTAGTCGATATAGTTGTACACTTGATGAAGCTTGGAGGTCTCCAGTGCAAGAAATCCCAAGAGCACAAAGATCGGAAGATGCCAACTTCATCACCTCACTTCCACCATAGGGCTAGATGAGGAACCCCATGGGAGTGAGGAGGAGAGGCTTGGGGATGACCGGAGGAGGCAAGGTATGGCTTCTTCTTCTTCCTCTCTCCCTCTCCCTCTCAATCCCTCTCTCAATCCCTCTCAAATGGCATGGAAACCCTAGGTGGGAAGGAGACCATGGGAGGAGCTCTCAATCACTTGGGATGGGTGGCTAGGGTTGCAAATGAGCCTCTCCCTCCTCTCTCTCGACCAGCAAAGCCCTTATATACTCCCTACTTCGAAACCCTAAGAAAATAGATCTCAGATCCTGTCGGGGATAAAATTAAAGCCCATTACCATGGCCCACTCCCTGACGGCCCAATCGAACAGCCTACCAGGGCCCGGCTCCCTGGAAAGTTCTATCTGGCCCATGTGCATCCTGCCGAACAGCTTCCTAGCTGGCATGGTGCGTAACGGCCAAGGAATCGTGTTTGAGTCCATCTCGAACAGGAGTTCTGCACGGCTACGTGAAGACCCGGACGTTGGTTTCCCGGATTGGAATAGAAGTCGTGATTCCCAAGACTAGGAGTATGCCTTATCTGCCTCGGGATATATTTGGCATGTCGAGTTCGTTGTGATCTCGTAGTTAGCCCGGCCCGATATTCCCTCGGTAGGTCGGTTTGCTCCGCACTATATAAACCAGCCCCTACTGTGTGTAGAGGGCATGAGTTTTATGTACTAGATCCCCTGGTCAAGAGCTTTCGCATCTTAGCACTTTGTATACACCATAATCTCGCCGAGACTTGTTCGTCTCGTTGAGCCCCCTCTTGTAATCATCTTCGATATATAAGAAAGGCTGGACGTAGGGCTGTTATCTCTCCCGAGAGGCCTGAACCAGGATAAAAACCCCTGTCTCTCTGTTCGCTGTTGTTCGTCTTGTTCGGCGTGTCTCCTATCTCCCTTCTCAAAGAACCTTAATCGACTTGGGATCGATATCTCAACCGTCGACAGATCCAGATTCAACCCTTAGGCCGGACAACTCCCGGACAGTCCGGACGAAGGCAAGCGCTCCCTGTAGAAAATACAATTTGAAACAGAGGGGACACAACAGAGTCCGGACAGTTCGGATGCCCAGGCCGGACAGTCCGGCTGAAGGCAGGCGCTTCCTGGAAATTGAATTTGCAAGCTGGGGAGGAAAACACTTGGACCGGACAGTCCGGCCTACAGGGCCGGACAGTCCGGCCGAAGGCATAATTTCAACAGCTTCCCTAGGCCCCCAGGCTGCTGAAAGCTTTTCAAATTTATATGATTTTTTCTGTTGCTCAAATGAAAAACTTGTCAACATTAAAAAGATGCGTCTCAAAATTCTCTACAACTTTCATGTTTTGATATTTTTAATCCGAGCACAGGAAGACTCTCAAAAATATAAAATACCACAGATCTGCCACGGAGGCCGAGACCGGGCCACTTGGGCCGGACTTTCCGGGCCCATAGGCCGGACTGTCTGGGCCCAGTTGCCCTGTCTCGGCCAGCAGCTCACAAAACCCTCTATTTTAGCTGCATTTCCCAAACAAAGATATTTTTGAAGATTTAGAACTATTTGGCGCCAAACTTAAGCTCAACGGGCGGGAATGTTCGTAGGCTTAGGCGGGATGTTTTGCGCTCACAAAGGATTTCGGTTTTTGTTTGGCTTGGTGGCTACGAAACCCCGGACAACTGGCTCTCAGAACTCTCTCGACCCTGGGGCAGGTGAACTCGCTTTTGATGGTTCGCTCAAGGCTAACACCTGGCACTCTCGAAACCCCCATAGAACCCACGGCTGATGTTTCTGGACCTGTGCTCAGTGGGACCTTGCAGTCAGAGAGTTAGAGTCGTGCCGGAAGCTGGACTAGGCCAAAAACACACATAAGGAAATCAAAGAAACTACGAAACAAAGGAGTCCTTATCCTTGGCGTTCCAGACGGCCCAGTTGCCATCAATTACCAAAATCAATTAAGCCCTGGGAGCTCGAGCTTTCACCTATAATTTTAAGTTTTGACACAACCTGTTAGGTCTCTACGTAACCCGATTGAGCCGCGTCGATTTTTTTTTTAAAAAAGAAGATAGATGGGTTCAATTTGGATTGACACATCGATTTACACAAGTCAGGTTCAAACAATAGCCAGCTCTAACTCGACTTGGCATGACATCTCAGGTTTCACATACACCATAGGATCTAACTTCCATCATAGTGAACCCTAGTGCTCACATACCATCCTTCAATGTCCTTACTCCTTCTGGAATGTCACCCTTTATTACGGTTGGAACAAAAGCTTGGGCTCTACAAGCCACTCAAGATTTGACCTAGCTCAAAATGGGCTCGAAAGCTAGATAATTCTAGCTCGAGCTCGAGCCCTTGTCAAGCCCAAACTTGCCTAGACGAGCATCATTGCATCAGTTATACTTTATCTAAACCAACTATCATAGCTGTCGACGGTTGGGATATTGACCCAAGTCAACCAAGGTTCTTCAAGATTGAGATAGGAGACACGCCGAACGGGACGAACAGCAACGAACAGGAGACAGGGGTTTTATCCTGGTTCAGGCCTCTCGAGAGAAATAATAGCCCTACGTCCAGCCTTTCTTATATATCAGAGATGAATACAAGAGGTGGCTCGACGAGACGAACAAGTCTCGGCGAGATTATGGTGTATGCGAAGTGCTAAGGTGCTAGAGCTCTAAGTCAGAGATGTAAACTCCAGCCAGGTCCTCCTAAACGCCTTAGGGGCCCTGTTTATATAGTGCGGAGCAAACCGACCTACCGAGGAATATCGGGCCGGGCTAACTACGAGTTCGTAACAAACTCAGTACATGCCAAATACGTCCTACAGTAGATAAAGTAATCTCCTAGTCTTGGGGATCACGACTCCTAATCCAATCCGGGAAACCACGTCCGGGTCTTCACGTAGCCGTGCAGAACTCTGTTCGAGCCGGACTCAAACAGGAATCCTAGGCCATTACGCACCGTGCCAACCCGGAGGCTGTTCGGCAGGATGCTCATGGGCCTGATAGAACCTCCCAGGGAGCTGGGCCCTGGTAGGCTATCCGATTGGGCCGTTAGGGAGTAAGCCATGGCAATGGGCCGTAATTCAATCCCCGACAGCTAGCCCCCGAGACTCAAGTGGAAGGACTCACTCGGGCTATGGTTTGCCCTTCTCAACGTTGTGGACCTTCCGAGCAGCTTCCTTGGGGCTGCACCGAGAGGGATAAGCCAAGGAGCCGCCGAAGATTACGGCTATGTGGTTCACGGGCTCAGGATAGTCATCCTCATCGTCCCGATCACCACCATCGGCTTGGCACTTGTCCTTGCCGGCATCACCCTTTTCGGGTAGGGTGGGCATAGGGCCTTTGCCGTTGTAGAAGTCCTCGAGCTTTGCAGCCCAGGTTCTGCAATGGCGTATGTCATGGCCGTAGTTTTGATGGAGCGGACAATATCGGTCACTCAGACCTTTCTTGCCCTGATTGCCTCCCTGGGCGGGTTTCTTACCCTTGTAGTTATTGTTGGGCTTCTTCTGCCCGTCCTTTGGAGGAGATGCGCGATCTATACCTGCGACGGTATTATTCGCATCACCTTTGTTCTTTTTTTTCTGGGACTTCTTGTCCCCAGATTGTTGCTGCTCTTCTTTTTCTCATCCACACCAGGCTGGGCGGGCAGCTCGCCCTTGTCAAACGCCTTCTTATACTCAACGCGCTCTGCCGCGTTGGCATAGCGATCAGCTGCCTTGAACAGGTCGTTGGCGGTCCAGGTCTTATTGATCTTGAGATCCTGGGTGAGCCGCTTGTCGTGGACACCATTTTTAAAGGCGCGGACAACAGATTCATCTGAGATGTTCGGGGTCGTGTTGCGGATCTTGATGAAACGCTTCACGAAGTTGCGGAGGGTCTCCCCGTTCATCTGGATCATCTGGTGTAGATCATCCTCCTTGCCCAAACGCACGTAACAGCTCTGAAAATTGGCTATCAGAGCGTCACAAAGTTGGTCCCAAGAGCAGATGGAACATTCCTGCTGGTTGAACAGCCACGTCCGAGCAGCGTCCTCAAGGATAGTCGGAAGGTAATTCGCCATGACTAGCTCGTCACCTCCGGCTGCCATGATGGCAGTAGCGTAGATGGAAAGGAACTCCTCTGGGTTCTGGGTCCCATTGTACCTCTCCATGTGGCCAGATTTGAACTTGGAAGGCCACCTGACAGCGCGGAGCTTGTCAGAGAAAGCCTTGCAGCCTGAGGCGTATGCCTGACCACCTTCTCCCGCAGAACCTAGTCTTAAGAAGACGTTGGTCCTGTTACCCGGAAGGACTCTAGTTGAACAGGAGGATTCTGCCTGGAGGAACTCCCTCCGAGACAATCATCCGCGCTCCTTTCTCGTGGTTGCCACGATGCGCTCTTCCTGAGGAGATCGTCCGTGATCGTCGCGCACACGCTTGCTCCTATGGTCGCGATGACCACGTGGGCTCGGTGAGTGTTGTCGACGACGGGTATCTCGTTCGTAGCGAGTCGACCTCTGACGGTGACGATGGTCACGCGATCGATCGGAGCGCTCGCTGTCCGAGTCTCTCCGAACAGGTTGACTGCGTTGCCCGGAGGAGGTGTTAACTTCACCTATGAACTTAAGGCCTTCAGCTAGCCGCTGTAGGTGAGAAGCAACAACGTCGCCCATGCGGGCGAGGTCGGCCTGGTTGGTGGATCTGATCACCGTTGCCATGGCCTGAAGTCGTTTCCGACTCTGATCAAGGGGTCCTAGGATCCCTGAAGCTTCCGCGTTTTGTCCGACCGGAGTCTGATTACGCGGGGATTCGTCCCGAGCAGGTGGAACGTCTGCCGAGGGACTTGGCGTAGGTACGCGAGGCGGGTCGCGTCGTTGTCGCTTGCGCCGATTACGAATCTGCGCCAAGGTTTTGTTGATTGAGGCATCCAGACTACGGCGAACAACTTCTTGCTCGCGAGCAGCCGGTACAGCCCAGTCTTGCCGCCGAGCAGAATCGATATGCTCGATCTCTTCGGCCGCCGCGGCCCGTGCATGTTCCTCTGGGGTTTCTGCGCCGGCCATGTTGATGCTGCGACGGCCGTGCGAAGGCGCACCAGACGGTGTCATCACTGTGTCTCCACAGGAAGAATCGACCGACATGATCTTGGAATTCGAGAGATCTAGGCCAACGTAAAGATTGTCGGTTCCGTAGTCATCGTCAATGACGGGAGTGTGATCTGAGACCATCTCCGGAGCATAGCCGGAGACTGCTGTCCCAGATATGGAAGGCAATCGAGATCGAACGGATCGATCAGATCTGACAGGAGATGCGACATCCTGCCCTTTTGAGTCATAACCCTCAGGAAGAGTTTCCTGGTCGCTGAAGGAGTTCGACATGCTCGAACAGACTTGATCTACTATTCCCACGGACGGCGCCAACTGTCGACGGTTGGGATATCGGTCCCAAGTCAACTAAGGTTCTTGAGAAAGGGAGATAGAAGACCTGCCGAGCAATGCGGACAGCAATCAACAAGCAACAGGGAGACACAGGGTTTTTATCTTGGTTCAGGCCTCTCAAGGGAGATAATAGCCCTACGTCCAACCTTTCTTTATACCAAAGAGGATTACAATGAGGAACTCGACGAGATGAACAGGTCTCGGCGAGGTTATGGGTGTACAGGAATTAGTATGCAAGGACCTCGTGCCCTCTACACGCCGTAGGGGCTCGGTTTATATAGTGTTGAACAACCGACCTACTGAGGGATAATCGGGTCGGGCTAACTACGAAGATGTAACGAACTCGTACATGCCAAATACATCTCGCAGTAGGTAAGGTATACTCCAATTCTTGGGGATCACGACGTCTGCTCCAATCCGGGAAACCACGTCCGGGTCTTCACGTAGCCGTGCAGAACTCTTGTTCGAGTCGGACTCAAACACGAATCCTAGGCCATAACGCACCGTGCCAGCCAGGAAGCTGTTCGGCAGGATGCACATGGGCCTGATAGAACCTTCTAGGGAGCCAAGCCCTAAGAGGCTGTTCGACTAGGCCATCAGGGAGTGGGCCATGGCAATGGGCCGTGATTTTATCCCCGATAGATTATGAGTTAGAGATAAACACTATATACCAAAACAAATCTAGCCGCGCAAACGGTTTCCCTTCCTTCACTAGTATAGGTACAGAGCCCTTGGATGATGTAGTGATGATCTGATCCGTTCTGGCTAGACCAATTTATCCTGATCTGATGCGCATGCTCACACTCTTGTACCACATATACAACTACTCGGGTGAGCCTCACCTTGGTCAGGTGCCCCCCCTATTGTAACCTTTTCCCGCATTAGAATGCAAGGCTGGACGTAGAGTTGTTATCCTGACGGTGGGAGGCACAAACTAGAGTAAAAAATCGTCGTCTCTCGCTTTTTCCCTCACAATGTGTCCTCCTTTGGGGACTGGCCATCCCCAAAGTCCTTACCCAGTATGTGAAGGGGTTGGAACCAGCGAACTTCGGTTTCCAATCATCGATCGTGCAGTTATAAAAACCTTAAACACTTTTTTAACTTCTCAACCCCATTTTCTAATAGTCTCAAGACAACTTCTTCTGAGTTAAGGAGTCGACACAAGTGGACATTTGGCCTATCAGCCCTATAATTCTAAGTTGTGACATGACCTGTTAGGTCTCTACATAACCCGATTGAGTCGCGTCAATTTTATTTTTTTTAAAAGAAGATAGATGGGTTCAGTTTGGATTGACACATCGATTTACTCAAGTCAGGTTCAAACAATAGCCAACTCTAACTCGACTTGGCATGGTACCTCAGGTTTCACATGCACCATAGGATTAGGATCTAACACCCATCATTGCGAACCCTAGTGCTCACGTACCATCCCTCAACATCCTTACTCCTCACCCTTCATTACGGTTGGAAAAAGTTCGGGCTCAACATGCCACTCAAGATTTGACCTACCTCAGAAGGGGTTCAAAAGCTAGATAATTCGAGCTCGAGCTTGAGCCCTTGTCAACCCAAATGAGCCTAGACGAGCATCATTGCATCGGTTATACCTCTATCTAAACCAACTATCATAACCATTTTGGATTGAGCTCAAGCCCAACCGAGCCTATATAGGCATGATTTTTCCGTTCTCCTAGCATTGATCCCTTCATTCGAGTTCAACCAAGCCAAGCTTAAGCCTAACTGAGCTTTCATTGAGCCTGATACGAAGCCTAACCCTATGCTCTAATTGAGCTCAATCCCAGATAGTTTGAGCTCACTCAGAATTGACTCAAACCCATCCATATTCCTCTCCCATCTCAGTTCTCCTCGAACTAGAAACTATACTAAAAAAAACTCGAGGAAGAAGAAGAAGGGGTGTTGGCCATATATAGAAGATATATGAAAGCCAGCAGGACCGTGCAGGATAATGGGACAAGCATCCCCGTGCAATATTACGTGAACATAGGCCTTAGCTCAAAACATGGGCAACACGACACTTGGGAGATTCAGTTTGAATTGTTGTATCACTGATTCCAGCTGAACCAGAAAGAGTATTACAATATGGTCAGATTTATTGAAAAGCTTATCTTCTAAGCTTTCTACTAAGTGCTCATTTTTCTCGATTAGACGTAACATGTGGTTTAGGCTTTTGTTTGATGGTAGACGGTTGTTGATGCCTCAACCGACCCTATTGGATAGTTGGGCTTGGTCTTGCGTTTGCTTGGCCTTGGTCTTGGGTCGTGGAGGACACCATCTCATATCCCCCCGCCCGCCTCCTCCTCCCTAGGCAACACAGGAAAGCACCCCCAAGCCGCTGCTGCAGGAACAGCAGCACGACCAGCGACGCCGCCGCGCACGTCACCACGACGTCCCACGCGACGCTGAAGTGGCCATCGCGAGGGCTCGTGTAGTACACGAAGGGCGCGGCCCAGCCCCTCGCCCGGAGCGCGTCGTACGCGTGGGGCGCGGCGCGGATCACGGTGCCCCCGGCGTAGAACCACGGCGAGAGCGCCCGGACCCTGGACCCTGAGAACGCGTTCAGGGCGATCTGCGGGAGCAGGAAGCCGTCCAGCACGAGTCCGGCGTACGCCACGAGGTGCTCCGGCAACATCGGTCGCGGGGCGTCGAGCTCGACGTCGTCGAGCCCTCGTGCTTGCACGTGGCCGTCGCCGATATGGGCGATCCAGACCAGGACGCCGCCGGCGAGGTACAGCGGCAGACATATCCAGAGCGCGCTCCTCTCGGCAGCGGACCAGCCGTCGTGCTCGCCGTCGCCTACCGCCGCCGCCGACCTGCTCGACCACGCGAGCTGGAGGAGGCGCAGCTGCAGCACCAGGACAACCATGGCGCTGGTCCTCAGCGCGAGCTCGTTCAGCTGAAACAACCAGCCGGCGGTGAGCTCGACGAAGCTGTTCCGGCGGCTGGCGAACACGTAGGGGACCGCGTAGCCGAGGGCTATCACCGCGAGCATGGTGACCGACATGGCAGGGAGCGCGTCGGGGTTCTTCCTCGCGTGCCGCAGCTGCAGGGCGGTGAAGACGCAGCAGAGCGCCATGGCGAGCACCTCCGCGACATTCTCGGCATCCATCCTCGAGATCGACTCGGCCGCTTGCGCCATGGACCATCCGTACCCGACGATGCTCCATTCCTCGAAGAACAGAGCGTCGCTCCTCCCCCTCAGGCTGCTGATGCTCCCGACGACGACGCCGATCCCCGCCTCGATGGACCCGAACTGCACGGTCACTAGGACCTCGCAGTCTGACGACCAGGTGCTGTTCACCACGCAGGCAACCATGCACAGCTGCCCCGTCTCGCGATCGTACACGCCTTCTGCCGAGATGCGCCACAGTTCGGACTTGAGACGCGATGCATTCCTGGATGGTACATCCGGACGCGCAATCTGGGTGTACTCGTAATACTGCATGTCGTAGCTGACGTTCAGCAGCGTGCCCCTGTTCATCTCCGCGACCGCGCGCCCGTAGAACGCGGCGTCCGCCATCAGCTGATCGCCGGCGACCAAGGCGGAACCGATCGTGACGGGCGATGCGTGACCGTGTCCGCTTTGTCCCCTCAGGTAAAAACTGAACTTGAAGTCATGGTAGGAGAAGTTGCCGGGGACGGGGATGCGCGAAGTGTTCTTCTTGCTCAGCTCTTCTTTGGAGTTGGAGCTGTAGTGCTTCTTCGCCTCCTCCACCCGAGTGTACTGATACTTGATGTCAGTGATGTTCTCATTCAAGTTTGCGGTTCTTGACACCGAAATCTTGGTGTCGTCGTCGCTCTTCGTGCTCGTGTTCCAGATCGACCCGGCGACGACGCTCCGGTCCTGGATCGACCACGCCGCCGGGAACCAGATGTTCATCCCGATTCCGCACTCGGCCACCGTCCAATCGGCGCTGGACGGCCGTGGACGCGCCACTCGGCACGCCCTGAGGCAGAGCCGGCTCCGGGACGAATCCCAGAACCCGTCGGCGACGAGCGCCTCGTCGCCGCAGAAGCCGGGCCTCCACGGCAACGTGTGGTTGTAGGACGTGAGGGGCTCCCACTGGTCGCCGTAGAGCACCATGAGCGCGCGCACGTCGCCGTCGCCGTCGCAGTGGACCTGGTTGACGTACATGCGCCGGTGGCGCCTCAGCGGGGGGCTGCCCGGCGGCGACGCGTGGCCGGCGATGTACTCAAGTCTGTAGGAGCCGGAGCTCTGTAGTAGCTCCCTGAGGCGGGCGCACGAGAAGTCGGCGTCGAGCACCTGGCGCGCGCCCCGTACGGCCGTCGGCGGCGGCGGGCAGGACGCGGCGTGGGCGTACGAGTAGCCGCTGTCGGCATAGGCGACGACATCGACGGCGCTGAAGTCGGCGCCCTCGAGGTGGCCGGCGGCGAAGGGGTGGGACAGGTTGGCGGGGATCGGCAAGCTGAGGCGCAGGGCGATGTCCGGGAGGACAACGACGCCTAGGCCATCGTCTCTGGCGCGGGAGCCCGAGCCGACCATGCAAAGCACGGCGGGGGAAGAGGCGGTGGAGTAGTAGCCTTCGAGGTCGAAGGAGATGGAGTGGGGGGTGCCGCTGCGCCTGAGGCCGGAGAGGGTGACCGTCGCGAAGAGGTGGAGGACGGCGGGGTCGTCGGTGAGGACCACGCGGCGAGGGAAGAAGTAGAAGGAACGAGGAAGGTAGGGGTCGGCGGCGAAGAGGAGCTCGGCGCCGCCGGAGAAGTAGCCGGTGGAGAGAGGGGGGAGGCCGAGCGGGCCGGAAGCGCCGGTGGAGTGTTCGCCGGTCCGGTCGGCGACGGCGGTGGGGGAGCCGCAGAGCGACGAGTACGGCGTGGCTGTGGCGGCAGGAAGGAGGAGGAGCAAGAGGGCAAGGGCGAGGTAGGTGCGAGAAGGATCGGGGTTCATTGGCCGTGACGCCATTTCGCCGGGGAGGCGGCGGGAAACTGATATGGCGCGTCGCTCTCGCTCGGCGTTGGTGCCTTAGAGGTGATTTGTCTTCCACCATTTTGTAGGCGAGAAGCAGCCCACCACCACCAGCACTGCACTATCAGTCTCCCACCATTTTGTCAAAGTAAACGTCTAGAGTAAAACCGAGCCACCACATTAATCCTAAAATCTTATAAATTTCTACGTTAATCAAAAAATAGTTTAAATTCTCACGGTAATCGTAAAAAAAAGAAAAAATCTACATCGTTGAATATGGATATTATTATGTAAATCTAACGGTCAATATTGAAAAGATTAAAAAGATAACTAATAAAGCTGATCTAATATATTAGAAATTAACTTTAAATTTGATCTGATTTATTGGAGATAGATTATGAGTTGGAGATTAGCCTAAAAAAAGATTATGAATTAAAGATAAACTCTATATGTCAACACAGATTTAGCCGTGCAAACGCGCGGGCCACCTTGCTAGTTAAAATAAACTTACAGTAAATCTTATATAGCCTCTAAATTTTTTAACTTTACTTTCTTAAACCCTTGAACATGCCTCTCCTAGTCTCATTGGTATTTTTTAAATTATTGCAAACAAAAAACTCTCAAGATTTGTTGAGTTCCAACTTCCAAATTATGAACTTTGTAAAATTTTCATCAAGATTTTAGAATTCATTTTTGTAGAATTTTTAAAAAATCTCAGAAAACCGCATGATTTTCAAATATAATGTTTTGCGATTTTTTGAAAAATTTGCAAAGAAACTTAAATTTCTTATGGATATTTTTTGCTCAACTATGGTTCTCATTTGTAGTTATTATACAATTTCTAACGGGCATGGAAAAATAAAATAGAAAACAACCATCCATTTCATCTCAAAATTTTGCAAATTTTAAAATTATCATGGATGTGTCAATTTGAATTTGTGTGATTCTTTCAAATCTAAAAAAACTTTTCATGATTTTGTAAGTTGGAACATTGTGTGGAACTTTTAAAATTTTTGAAGAAAAAGTCTCATGATTCTTTGAAACAATAAAGTGTGGAATCTCCAAAAATGTGCTATTTTTTAAATCTGAATACCTGAATCTCCAAAAAAAATTTAAAAGACCTACTTTAAAAAAAACTCATTCATTTTTGTTCAACTATGGCATTTTCAAAGGGCATGAAAAAAAAGAAAACAACCACCCATTTCAAATCAATTTTTTAAGCAAAGTTTCAAAATTATTATTGTTGTGTCAATTCAAATTTGTGTGATTCTTTTAAATCTCCGAAAAATGTTTCACAATTTTTTAAGTTGACACATTGCGTGGAATTTTTAAATTTTTGAAGAAAAACTCACATGATTCTTTGAAACAATAAATTGCGGAATCTCCAAAATTTTGCTAAAAACTTAATTTTTTGAAATTTTGATTCTCCAAATTTTTGAACGCACATGCACTAATAACCAGCTGGGAGGATCATCGGCCTCGTCGGGGACAGGTGACGACACGATGGTTGGAGGTTTGCCTTCTTTGCCCGAATCAAAATGCGCTAGCACATAAACAACGGTCCTTAATCGGCAGTAGTATCGGTTCTTGAACCAGCACAATACAACAAATGCTGATGTGTTCGGTTAACTCTTTTAGTTATGAACCAACACATAAGTCTATTCTTTGTGTTTGTTTATGGTTATAACAAGCATAAAAAATTTAAAAGATCTAATCTAGCATGCACCGTGCTAGCTAGGATAATTATTAGCTAGATATGCCTACAACACATTACATACACCCTAGCTATCTACATCCACGAATCATTGTCAACGCCCGTCCATCGTCTCAAGGTAGTTGAGAAGTCGTCGTAATGGTCGATCGAGATGGGGCTGTTCGAGTGTCAGAGGAGATGCCCCTGTCGTTGGATCCTCATGCCTATCTGGCTGCCTCCTCCTTTGAATGCTCCTCGGACATCACAACATGGTTGAGCTATTTGTCTTTGTCATCTACTGCATCCTCCTCTTCCTCCTTCGACACCTCACCAGCGGCCACATGCTAGCGGATCCAAAGACGGATTAGGTGATGTGGCCCGCTGTCTCTGGATGCCTGGTCCTCGTGTGACTCCTTGTCAACTGTCGGGTCCTCAAGGGTCACTATATCGCTGGCGGGTCATGGTGACTATGGCGAGAGGACAGCCAAAGCGACAAGGCTGGTGAAGAGGGCGTTGGTCGGTTTAAATAAGTCATGATTTCTAAAGTAGAGAACCACATGTCTAATTGTCACTCGCTTGCGGGTACGAGGTATGCAGATTGGTGGGAGGTTGGAAGCCAAATGGACCCTATGTTTGGGTCCATGTCATTCCTCTCATGCCTGGATACAGATTGTTGTTCTGATAGTCATGAGTAGAAGTGGCTGCAATTACTGTTTGGATAACGTGTTGGCTCTCAAGGGAATATTGAATTTAAAGAGATATTAAGTATGCTTCAACCAATTTATCTAAAAACGTAATATGATGAGAAAGGAGAGACAATGATGGATGTTTGATTGCATGTGCTTGTACTTGCATCATGCCTTGAACACCTGCGTGGCATCATGGACGCGTCCTCACCGGCCCATCGGTTTCTCCCCGCGTGGATCTGCTACTGCTGCCGTGCTCCCGCACCAGCCTCATCCGGTGGTCTGGATTTCGTGTAGCCTCTCCCCCCGCCGGCGCCGCACGTCAGTCCCGGTCGCTCCAGCGTGCGAGGCCGCACACCACGTCCTTGCACCAAACGACAAAGGATCCAAAGACTCTCATAAGGAACAAGATGTTTTCTTCTGAGCTACACACCTCTTCCTTGCACCACACGAGCCAAATACTAATACGAACGAGGTGTTTCTTCAGAGCTAGACTTGCATAGTGAATTTGCATTGGAAGGGCCAAACTGAGACACACATGAAGACAAGGACGCATGGATGTTATATTGTTATGCAGACAAGTAGACATGGATCTCTCGCATCCCATGGACTTGGCTAAGGCTTTTGCGCCCAACAAAAGATCAAACAACATTAACCTATACAGCAGCATAAGCTGACGGTGCCTGGCTGAGATACTTAGGTGGAACAAGGCTGGACATGAAACCGAAGGACGAAAGATCCACAGGGCTAGAGGTCACGCCTGCAGATGAATGATGAACTATTATTGTTCTCAGATCACAAGATGCCACATGTGCAACTTATGTTTAGAAAATAGCAAAGCAGGGGTAATTACACAGACTACCGACAGAAAGATGGTTAGATGGTTGCACAAGATCTATTGTGGGCCTTCTGCCCTCCTATCCTTCTAATTTCTGAGGATAGAACCAATAACTATATCCCCCCCCAAAAACCAAAATTTGTCAATCATCTTTTGACCACCTATTATAGCCTCAATGTGGTGTCTGCTGTGGCTTTTACAGCTGCAGGATTCACAACTCGGGCTTGGAATACACTACAATCAATTCCTTTATGGGTGAATTCCGTCATAAGATCCTCGACTAACTTCTTCAGTGAAGTCTTGAAGTTTTCCGAGCAGCTTTTGTCACCCTCGTCAACGTCCTGCACTCCATCTCCGACAAGGCATCCAACTTGGGCACCACCCATGTAGGCTTTGCATCCTACGAGAATGTTGCCCCCATACTTGCGGAAATGACCGCCAACGAAGTCCTCAAAATGCTGCAAAAGTTGTAACCATTTGAATTTGTGAATGTCAAGTACATGGGATAAATCCTCAACAAACTAAAGAGCAAACAGATCATTTGAAGCACACATTCACCTGAACACATCCTTCATCAATGAAAAAAACAAGAAGAAAAAATTAGTTATGTTAAAAAACAATAGAGATGATATCAGGGATTTTCTTACTGCCATAAGAATGTTACCAGAGGACACTGGCAAGCCCAAATTCACAAAAAAATCCAGAAGTTAGATGATTTTGAACCAAATCTTCTAGCTTAAAACAAAAATAGGAAAAAAAAAATGTGCTTTAGGGGGTCAAAACATATGATCTACCACAACAAAGTGAACAAGTCTTCCCACTAGGCTACCAACATGTCTTGTTAGTTGTTACCATGAATACTTACATAGCAAGCTCAATTTAACAAAATTCAAAGATAAAAAATTTAGGGCAGTTTTTCCTTCTACCTTAGGGGCCTGAAATTCAGTGAAAACGTGAAATTTCAGTAAAATGTTTTCCATGGATAATATATCCACAAAAGTTGCAAGGAAACACAAAACAAAAAAATGAAAATGGTGTATGGATTTTTTCATACCTTTGGTGGATTGCGAAGAGAATACAGCATTGTTTTGCAAGATAGCAGAAAAGCTTCTTCATTATAAGCCAGGGACATCTTCTCCCCATGGGGTGTGTTCGCATGTGCCACATAACCAGGTTCGTTGAAATATGGTTTGGCATTCAACACCAAGGCCTGAATGGAGACCAGGACCTGCAGCATGGTAGAATTGGATGGATTCCATTTCTCACATCCACTACCAGACCAGGTGTTTAAGAGGCTAAGACAGACTTTCCCACAAGCATAAAGATTTGGATTAAGCCGCAAACCTCCAGAACGGTAATTCACTAGCTGAAAGGGTGTAGCCAAATATGTCTCACGTGCATGCTTAGAATAAAGAGAAAACGAAGAATGAGATATTATGGGTCTATATGACATCAATGAATCCTTACCGGAGGTTTACTTGGATATTGGGGAGGGAAATAAACATCAAAAAAGAACAGTCCGTCATGGTATGGAGTGCCTGCTGGTCCAACAATGACAGCTCTAAGCAGGTCCATTCTGTCCTCATAAACTCTCACAAATATTGTATCTGTTCAATTTGGAGAAAAAATGCAGTGAGTACATATGACTACAGCATTTCATAAAAATTGCCCAATTGCATTCAAGGATGTTCTCTAGCCAAATTAAATATGAATTCATTTTAAACATGCACGCATAGTTTTGAGCATGCAAGACAATTCTGGGAACATTGTGGCCATGCAAAAAGAAAGGAAAGGCCAGTATTGAAAACAGCAAACCATTTATATAACATGCAAAGCCTTAGTAAATAGACCATAAAAGAAATAGCCCCTTACAATACCTGGCAAATCTTTATCTAAGACTTTCCACTCATGTTGAATTTGCTTCACCCATACCTTTGATGGCTGTTGAAACCAAAGCTCAGTATTGAATTAATTGAATTAAGAAAATAAAGTGCAGATAGAGGATGCTAATGGTGCAAAAAAGCCCACCTTTTTCACTGCCTGAACCTTCTTATTGCCTTGCATTGAATAAAAGTGGTCGCTGTGGTCACTCACAGTATCAAACCGCTTAAATGCCGTATACTTTTCATCAGTTTCACTGTCCTTGGTCTTAATTTGCTTGCGCTGATGAGGAATCTCAGCTTGAGTCATGTGTCCCCATGGTAAAACTGCCCCTGCACCAGGTGGAAAGCCCATGTAATGATTCAAGCCCATGTAATGATTCATAATCAAGTTCTCGTTGCTACCACTTTTCACTGGAGAAGTGCTGTGGCCATAATCATAGTACGCCTCTTCACCATAATCATAGTCATCTTCTACAGATGCCACTAAAAAGTTGGTACCTCCGTGATAAGCCCCCAGGCCATTCCATGGATAAACAGTTTGGGAAGGAATAGCACTGGGGCCAGCAACATCCTCAGCCAAACCACTCTAAAGTTATCCAACAAAAAGGCAAATATCAATCATTGGCATATTATACAAAATATTGGTACCAAAAACTAAGCAAGTACTCAAAGAAATCCACCTTTACATTCTTTATCCAATCCATAGAATAGCCAACTGCTTGCTTATTCTTGTGATCTGATGGCTTTTCACCAATAATCGCAATTCCATTAGAATTATCATCAGCATCAAGTTCAATTACCTCATGAGGAACAACCTGGTCATTAAACACATATAAAATAATTAGAAGGTTTTGTAGTACCTCCAACAAGATACAACACTAACGAACAATGAAGACCAACTAATGACACTCAAGCATAGCTGATCTTCCGCAAAAAGGCACAAACCTGGATAGAAGAAACCAAAAGATAAAAAAATTACAAATCATCACAGTTCCACAACATAAAATGCATTTTACACAAATTCCATTGTTTTTCCAAGAAGCAAGCCCACACATATTACCATGCACTTTGGAAAAGTTAAAAAATGAAAGAAATACACTGCTGGTTAAGATTAATGGAACTCCTTAACAAAACGTTTATAAGTTCACACAATAATCACAAATTGTAAGGAACAACATTCCTAGGAACAATCAGTAAAATACACTACAAGATTATCACCAATCCTATTGGATGTAAAGAAAATGCAACACTTACAAACCGTCATGCTTCCAAGGTGTAAGATGTAATGGCGGACTTGTTTGCAGGTCATTCATGATGTCACATATGCTTTGTTGGCTTTGGTTTCACTTTCATGACAGGATAATGCATAAGGAATAAGGAGCTACACTCATGCAAACATGGAAAATACATTGGTGAAGAATGCTTTGCACAAAGTGAAACACAATAAACATAATATCATCTAAAATCAAGCTAATTTTTATTAAGAAAGTTTAATAATACCCTATCACCTCACATTCACCTGCCGTGTGACGGGGGCATATTTCTGGTTTCAATTTACTATATATGCAAATATATCATAATACTTTGTAAAGACATCACAGATTATGCTGGTCGTTCATATTTTGACCAAAACCCTACCACCACAACAAATTCTTGTGTGTAACCACTAGTCACTAAGACACTAAAGCACCCAATCAGCAACATGAGGCCAGCCACTCTCTAGCTACAATTGAAACCTCTATCAATGATGCAAACATAACACAGAGAACACATTTTAGGGCACAACACACAAATGCATCATGATCAGGGCCCTTCCAAATCATTGGATTGTCCAATCCGTTCCTCACAGAAATTACGTGAGCATCACCAGATCACATTGAGCGATCATAGCCCCTACACGCCCAAAGGGGCAAAGCCCAAAATCGCAATCCCTAGATCCTGTTCCTCACCGCACCGCACGCGTGTCTTGGAATTTTCTCTATTGGCCATCGAGCAAACCCGCAAACAAGTAACGAGGACGAACAAGAGTGAAAAAAAAAAACTGACGCCTCTCAGGCTCCTCCCGCATCACCTGCGCCCGCTTCCGCTTCCGGCGGCGGGGCGCCCACGCCGCGGCCGCCTCCGCCGACACCTCGACGACCTCGGGATCGTCCAGCGCCAGGCCTCCGCCGAAGGGGCGACCCCTGCGGTCAGAGACAATACAAAACAAAAAGGCACCCGACGCGTCAGAATTCGCACAGGCCCCGCACGCGGGAGCGCGCGGCGGGTGGATCGGTGGCGGGCGGCGCGCTCACTTGGATGATCCATCCGACATGGGAAGGGGCCGCCGCCAATGCGATCGCCGGCGCGGCGGCGGGTCGTCGTGGTGGGGGAGGAGGAGGAAGGTTTTTGGGTGCGCCTGCCTCAGAGGGGGGGGGAGAGAGAGATTTTGCAATAAAAGCGTGAAGGATAGATTAGAGGCTATGTATACGGGGTACAATACGTGAAAGAAATGGGGGAGGAGGGGAAAGATTGAAAGGGTCAAAAACTTTTGCTTCTGCGCGGTTGCGCTTCCGTTCGCGGGGCCAGGATGATTTGGAAAAGAGCGGGCCCGCACGTGTCGTGATTCTGGTTCGTGGGCCAGGGCTGGCGCCGGCGGTGTGGGGGTACACCTGTCATCCGGAGCTGAGCATCGATTGGCATATTTGCGCTTGTTTTGCTTCTGTTTGGGAATGCCAAGCCGGTTGTTTCTTCCCCAGCTGTGACAACCGGGAACATGTTCTCTTTTTTTCCCCCTCTCTCTCTAAGGCCCTATTATGATTGGACTAAAACTAAGTTGTAATCTGAAAATTTGAGAGCTCTAAAAAACTCGAAAGAATTAAAAAATAAATGTATTTTTTTGAAATCTTTTTTAAAAACACTAAAAAACCCAAACTGCGTTACTTCATATAGCTTATACAAAAATTAAAAAATCAAAGATAGTTTAAAATTTTAATTTAGGAAAAGTTGATTTAATGTATTGAACTATTGCACTTCGTCTTGATAACCCTCTATACTATAAAACTATGTATTTTAACCCATAAAACTTGAAAAACCGACGCAAATAACCCTTTGAGATGTTTTTAAGGTGGTTTTGCCACTGTCACATATCACAACGATGTAGGTATCTAGCCTATCGATGATTTGAAAAGATCGATCTCGATCTCATTTTAAGAAAAGGCTAGCAAGCTATTATGTATGTACACATTGGAAGAAAACGATTGTTACCTTGTGAGTTATGAGATCAGCGACCACCACAGGCTAGTGTATTGTTGTTGCTTACGTCTCATTGAGGGTTCGAGATCGATGTCGACTACTATCTCCCACAAACACCGGTACACATTTATGGGATATGAGCATGGTGCATAGCATTGTTGACCATATTGCATCACACCGATGAGCATAGTGCATTGCATTAATGAACAAGCTACACTTGGTTGGATGTTTTGTTGTTGTGGATTTTCTATGAATATGTTTTATGTCATCACTATAATGTACTCCATCTATCCCACAAAAAGTGCATTTCTAGGATTTTTTAGATAGATTAGTAGTCATGAGAATTGAGAAATGACCTAGTTGTCCCTAATTAAAGCTGTTAACAACCATGCGCATGCGCATTGGAAAGGAAAAAACTCGGCAATTAAATGCACATGCATCGTGGAAAGGAAAAAAGAGGCAATTAAATTTGCATTCACCTTAGAAAGGAAAAAAATAAGCAATTAATCAATCAAATGGACCCATCTAGATGGTTCAAAAGCTACAACTGCACTCTTAATGGGACAAATTTTGAATTCTAGAAATGCACTCTTTGTGAAACAGAGGGAGTACTTTGCTGAGTTTTGACTCACGCTTGTTTCTTTATATCTTTAGGTGAACTCTAGAGCAACATGTATGGGAAGCGGGGTAGCTCATATTTTTGCTCACACCACTGAAAGCTCTAAAGACATTAATAATTTAGTGAACCAATTAACTAGCGCTATGAACTTGGCTTATGAATCTAGATGCATGTGTTAAATGCTTTGTGTGGCACCTGTATGTAGTGAAGTTTATGGTTGTGTTGAGGTTGAGTTGAAAAGGTGGTTCCCACTTTCCATTTTGTTATCATTGAACATTTATGGGCCAAGAGGTGACATTGTGTATTTTTTATATATATATAGTGATTGTGTCATCTTGGTTATGTGTTGATTTACGATGTTTAGGTCAATTGCTGCTGCAAATTCTAGTAATTATCGGAGTTAGTAGCAGTGGCGGATCCACCGGGTTGCCAGGGTGGTCCACGGACCACCCTAGGATCCGCAACCCAGCCACTAAGATTAAGATTTCTAGCTTTTTTTGTGTTTGATTAATGCATTTATATTGTCAATTCGGTCTAGAGTAGCTAGAACGAGGAACAATGGTGGTAATATGCCTATAACAGGTTCTCTAAATTTTTGGGAGTAATCCATCAATAACTGGACCTCGGCTATACTACGGAAGTTGTAGGTCTTGTTTTTATCTTTTCATAGAGTGCAAGAACGCAAAAAAAGAATATGCAGGCTGAAAATTATGGCTTTTTCTGTCTTGTTGTCCAAACTAGGTTGTAGGTGCAACTTACATCTTAGGTTTCATCTATGTCCTTTGAGTTTCAGTGCTTAGTCCCACAACACAAACGTTCGGCGACGCCATTAGTTTTCCATAGAGTTCTAGAACACGTGAATTGGATCTATGTTTTATACGTTGTGGCCATTTAAGTGAAGCTATCGAGGTGTCGACAACGTCAAGTCGGACCACCCTAACCTAAAATCCTGAATCCGACACTGGTTAGTAGCATCCAGGGTCTGGTGAAGATCGAACTGTTACATTCAGAGCACTACAATGGAAAGTGTTTTTATTCCATACTAGTGCCAGAAGTATAATAAAATTGGCAGTGTTCTTGCCCTCTTAGGATCTAGTGAAGATCGGACTGTTACATTCAGAGCACTACAATGGAAAGTGTTTTTCTTCCATACTAGTGCCAGAAGTATAATAAAATTGGCAGTGTTCTTGCCCTCTTGCTAAAAAAAAGTGCCAGAAGTAGCGTTCATCGGTATTGCATTGGTACAGGAATGCAGCTCGGATGCCTTTACATAAAAGAAACGCAATGTTCTGACTCCAATTTTGCTCTGACAAAAACAGTAAAAACACTTGGTCCGTGATTTTCTGAGGCATTTTAACCCACATTACGGTAAAATCTATAACTGGTATATGAAATTGCTGCTGACCATCTCCTCGCGACGCACTCGTATAACTTCGTATAATGTATGCTATACGAAGTTATTACGGTCCATTGTTGGAGTGACAAGACAAGACATGTCTGTTTGTCGGTCTACAGATACTGCACTCTTTCCTAGTATTAACAAGTTGCCAAAAAAGGGCGTGAGGTTACATTAGAGGGTTTCTCTGTGCAACTCTAACCGCTTTGTGCCGACTTTGGAATCAGGCAGTTGGTCGATGTGATCCTCTGCGTCTCGGTTTTCAGAACTAAACATGGCCTTCCTTGTTCAACTGAAGCTTTGAAGCTGTGGCGACAGGAGCAACCTTTGGGCTAGGATTCTGAACTAGCACCAGCAATGGTTGGGAGGAACAGCAGGAGTCAGTATGGCAACTCCTCTGCAAAATTGGAAGGAGTTAGGTTCATATGCTGCGATCATGAAATTTTAACCTTTTTGAACAGTTAAAAAATGATTGATTTTTTGAGTGGAAAATGACTGGTTTTTAGTTGTACAGTCAAGCCTACCACTCCGACGTGCCATTGCTCTGAGACAAGCCCTCTGAACTCGGCTGCATCCATCTCCTGTGTCACAGTAATAGCATGAAGCACTTCAGTCTTGTCTGTCAGACTAAAATATGATGAAGAAATAGTTGAGCAAAGATGTATAGATGCTCTAAGTTTAGACACATATTGGACGTACCACACTGTAAATAGGAGGCAATGAAATCTCCCAGGTTGCTTTCGTGAGGGGAATCATCGACAGATGAAGAGATGCTTCAGGGATTCTAAAATTCCACCTGAAAAATGGGAAACCTCTTTTGAGCAAATGAGGACCTTTTGCTTATCTTAGCCTGTGATTTTGGCTCACCCAATGTACATAAATATGCAAAACTGCACCCATTCTCGCACTAACACGCGAAACCAGTAGTTATATGGTGTATCATCAGCCCTCATGTACACCTGAAATTGCAACCTACTCCATCAGAATTCAGAAGAATTAACAAACCAAACCGATAATACCAGAAGAAAATTAGTATGTGATACCATGATGAATGCCACTGCTGCCACCTGCATTGTACCCTGAAATCTCCTGAAGAGAAAAGGAGAAGGAGCTTAGCACAGGAAATGTTTTAAGACTTTATAGTATTGGTTCTAGAGAAGACTGACAAAGAGTTCATAAGGAATAATGAGCGGAGAAGACTTGCATACTTGAACATTGTGTATTTCGTGTTCAGCGTCCCATGCAGCGAATGGGTATCTTCCTCCTCTATGAAACTTAGCTGCTCCCTTAGAACTAAAAGGTTTTGGGATGTTCTTCGAAATATGATGTAAAATGATGCGAAGTAGTTGATCAGAACAAAGACCTGTCACAATACCAGAATCGTCAGAGCACAATCGCTAAACACATGGCTTATTGGAAATACAAATTATAGGACTACCCTGCATACAACTCCATAAAATGTTACGATATTTAACAAAAGATAAATATCCTATTAAAAAAATTACATTTGACTTAATTTCGGCAAATGCTTACTGTGAAATAAGGAACTGCAGCTTTGTAACCGATAAGGCTTAGGTACAGCAGGCACCCCAAACCAGCAGTTGTGCGCCTCTCCCTGATCGAGAGGCGCTCGCACATGATGCAGTAACCGTGCGAGATGAGCATGAATGACACGAAGGAAGCCGTCTGGAAGAGAATCCCCGTCACATACGCGCCAAATGACATCCACAATGAGCATGTCTGAAGGTGGACACATGAGTACCTGCGTACGTAGCAGTTTTTTTTTTTATGCTAATCATCTGCTAAGATTTCACTTTAAAAAGGTTGGAGTAAAAAAATTTACTTAAGGGACTTGTTTACAGGTGTTCAGAAATCAAAGGCATCAGACTGCTCACCAGAACAGAAACGAGAGCGCCATCTGTAGAGCTTTGATCAAGGGAACCAAAGCCAGGATCCACTGAAGGTTATTTGCCTGAAGAAATGGAGACAAAGTTCACTCACTCTCTAGCAATTTAATCATACATTTTGAGGAAGGATTACGGACTGTAAATTGAATGACTCGAACAGAAGGATTACAAGACCTGGAACTGCCGATTCCTCCATGAGCTGAAGGCCCAGGAGAAACCCGAGGCCGCCCATATCGCCAAGAACCCGAGGTACAGCGACGGGAGAGGCTGGTAGGCGCTGCTCAGCCCCGGAAGAGGAGACGAAGCCTCTTGCATCTTCTTGCTCAGGTAACCAACTCCTAGCGACGCACACAGCACAGAAGAGCAAGTTCTTTTGGCTTGAGCTTGAACAGATCAACGAGGAATGCATGCAAGCATCGATGCAGGAACACAAGCTAATGGAGTAGCAGTGCGGTTTACATACAAATAGGAGCCGCGATTTGATCTTTTGTTTTCTATCCTTGGCAGTGGTTGTATTGGGTTTGGCGATCTGGGGGAGTTCGTGCGCCCCTGTTTTTTCTCACCAGAAGCGTTAATGGGCAGTGTAGTAGTTAGGGTTGGTTGCTTATTGGAGGGAAAACACTAGGGGCAACGGCTCTACGTGTCTTGAATCGAAAAAAAAAAGATTATATATCTTATTCTCTCGTGTGCCTTTTGACCTGTGTAGGGAACAGATGGAATGTACATTGTACGACCATAACAGGACTAGTATTCCAGGATAATTTTGTAAGCGCCTTGCAGATAAATCTCTTTTTTTTTGTGTAAAAATACTGCCACAGAAAATTCCCCAAAAAAAAACCATTATAGCATGGTAATAGTAGGTAGCAACAGCATAATGAGCATGATGTACCCAAAAAGAACAAGATATATGTGAGCATGTATAGCAGACAGAGAAGAAAGATCATGGTTGTGTTTAGTTGGTGGCGCTAGCTAACCACTTAACCTTACCAAACTTTGGTCGTGCTCCAACATATTGGCTTTCATAGTTTCATTTGGAATACTCCGTTTGAATTTTTTTTTAAAATTTTATATCTATTTCATCTGTGATCCAAATTGAATGACACTAAATTCTTTGTCCATCTAAAATCTCTACCTCCATGTTAATTTATACAGTTTTAGAACTTATTTGATTTTATAGTATTTTTTATATTTGAATTTTGATTTTTTTAGAAAGTGATAATATTTCATTCATATCAAATATTCTTTTACGGAAAGGCCTACGACCAAAAGCCAAATTACAACTGACTACATAAAGGACCTGACTGTAAAAAAAACATAGGGAACTAGGGATTCTCCATACACCGCCGTCACCGAAAACGAAGATTATCGTGTTCTGCGCTGCTGTCGTCTTTTATCACCTCTAGCCTCATCCACATAGGGAGACAAAAAGGAAGATCAAAATACACAATAGTAGTGGTAGCACAAACACCCGTCATGGTTGCACATGAGGTAGGCATCAAACAACGATCTTCGATCACTGTCACCATCGTTCTTGAAATTGCCAGCATTTGAATTCTCCCTAACTCATCCCAGATCTTGCCCCTTTCCATGACTCTACTGACAAGAACTGTCCACCATCGTTGAGATCTAGACCTCACTACGTCGCCGCCTCAAGGATTTGATCCCCTGCCGGGACTCTGCATCTTCCTCATCCACGTCGACATTGACTCAAACATGTCTCTTATTGACTAAAACGAAGAAAGGAAAACACACACCTTATTGCTCCATCTGCTCATGAAGAAAACTCAGATCCCAAAGAGTATTCGCCGTAGATCCTCCCATCAAAGCTCCTGGCCCGTCCCCCATGATCACCTACTAGATCCCCACTTCGTCGACGCCGAAGCGACCGCTGAAGGCAAGGACACGGCGTGAGCAGGAGAGACGAGCATGAACACCCAATGAGTTGCCCCCGATCCTAGAATCACGGAGCTCATGTCTTGTGGCTTGATTTTCATTCTTCGTGCGCGCGTGATTTCTTATTTGCCCATGAAGATGGCTGATTATACAAACATAAAAAACCCTAAAAATTTTAGCCCAACTTCGCTACTAGCAAGCAAGAATTAGATTTTTTTTTTTGTTCGCATGGTTGATCTGTTTTTTTTTCTTCTATTTTTTCATGATACACAAAATTGAAACTATATTGTAGTCATATTTTACAGATTTATCAACGTACCTCACTACCATAAGGTGTAGCAAGAAGCTGAGTGAAAGCTTCTAAGGTATTCCATGTAATCCAGTAAGGTTGTGTATGTGTTGGAAGCAGGCTTCATTTTATTAATTTTTTTAGATTCCAACAACGCAAATTTGTTGCACTCACCGGATAGGGTTCATGGCCCATCAACAGCACATCTAATCAGCCCATAAATGGCTTAGCATATTGTCTTGGGTTTTATTATTTTCAGCCCATAAATGGCCCAACATAATGTCTTGTTCTTTTTTGTTATTGCATATTTTTTGCTGTTATTCCACGTCAAACTTTTGCTGCGAACGTTAAAAAAAAAGAGCTGACCTATGATTGACCGAGACTTATGTAAATGTCAATCAACTTGTTGCTAGGCGGTCCCGTGATCAAATATACTCCCTCCGTTTCAAATTGTAGTTCACTGTTGACTTTTGAAAACGTTTTTCGATCATTCGTCTTATTCAAAAAAAGTGCAAACATGCAAAAATATAAGTTATGCTCGCCAAACTTTTGCTGCAAACGTTTTTTTTAAAAAGCTGACCTATGATTGACCGAGACTTATGTAAATACCAATCAACTTGTTGGTAGGCGGTCTCTTGATCAAATATATTCCCTCAGTTCCAAATTGTAGTTCACTGTTGACTTTTGACAACGTCTTTTGACCATTTGTTGTATTCACAAAAATAGTGTAGATATGCGAAAATATAAGTCATGTTTAAAACATGTTTAATGATAAAACAAATCATAACAAAATAAATAATATTTACATATATTTTTTGAATAAGATGAATGATTAAATAGAATATTCAAAAGTCAACGGTGAACTATAATTTGGAACGAATATTCAAAAGTCAACGGTGAACTGTAATTTGGAACGGAGGGAGCAGTTGTTTGTGGGTCCAAACATTAGCCGGCATTAGGCATTTAGGCAATATAGCATGGTACAAACCCACTGTTTTCAGAGAACAACAAAGGAAACAGGAACAAAACCTAGTTCCTGATGGCCCGATGACACGACCGGACGGTCCTCGTCGCGCACACAAAACGCCCCCTCTCACGCTCCATCTCTTGCAGCACCCTAACAACTTCGCCGAGCACAGCCGCGGGCTCGAGGGTGCCCTTCATGCCAACCAGCTCCGCCAACGCGCCGATCTTCCTCGTGAAGCTCTCGCCACCGAAAAGCTCTTCGAAGCTCAACGCCTCGTCCTCCGACTCGCCGCCGGTCTCCGCCACCACCTGATCAACACCCAGCGTGCCCGCGTCCGACACGGTGTCGGGATCGCCGACATGTGCCGTCGTCGACGTCTCGTCGGATTGTCTATCCGGCTGGGCTGCGGCGACGCCGGACGGCCGTGTCCGGTGAAGCGCCTGCAAGACCATCACCGGAGTGCCATACGAGACGCCGACGTGGGCTACGGCCGGAGCTGGACTGAAGCATCGGAGCCCCTCGCCGGAGAGGTCGAAGACGAACTGCGGCGACGGCACGGCAGGTTCCATTCTTGGTCGCTTCATGAATACGTGCTGGGCATGCAGCTAATTCCTCGCCTTCTCTTCTAACCTGATCTGCAATGACGAAAAAAGGGAATGCGAGTTCAGTCTATAAGATTACGCCCAATACGAGATAATATAATGATGCAAAAATAATGACTATAAAAAATTACCTGTCTATTAGCTTCTAGCTAGTCTGGTTATGTATGCTTTCGAACGTGAATGAAGGTCTGTGTGTTCATATATGTGAAGATATAAGAGACCAGGTCACCCTATATATACATGTCATCTTGAGCCGGTGTTGATTTGACTTGGAGGTAAACAAATAGTGCTTGGCATTAAAACAAAAGTCTCACTATTCATAAAAAGTAAGGACTGTTTGATTGCTAGGGCGACGTGAAAGGACACCGAGGCTAGGGTGCATGACAACTGTGCCAATAAATTACTCAATTAATTACAAGACGGTGTTTCATTTTGAAAGGGAAAACTTTGCAGGATGCTACCGCTGGTACTAGCTTCCAGCAAACATGGCCCTCGTCAAGGGGCTTTCCGCTTTGATTGGGACTCAAACAAGCACGAAGACTAGGCCCCACGAACGCCTGAAAGAACACTTCTTTGACCGCAAGTTTATCCGTGATCATGCATGGTGGCATGGAACTGCGCCAAACTCGTTCGGCGCTATGTTTGATGCATTGATTTTTGCTTGATAGGCAAGCCAGGCATGCACATACATATGTATATATGCCTCTGCAGTACGTGAACCTTGTAATTCAATCCGAAGAATAACGGTTTTAGCGGCAATTGTTTGGGCCACGCAACGCGCTCGCCAACTGTTGGGGCCTGAGCAAGGCAGGTGCGCGGACGGACGACTGCCGCCTAGTCGCTTCGGAAGAATAACTACGTGCCAACATTACCTGAAAAATCAATGCCCTGCTTCAACAAGTGATGCCGCAAAGACTGTGTTGGTTCACCTAAAACCGGATGGCACATTGGCACACTGCCACACTCACTAGCACTGAGGGCAGCGTGTAGCTACTAAAGTTTTTTATTTTTATTTTTTTGGTCTCAGTGGAAGGTTGGAAGCTACAACGTTTAACGCCCATTTATGCGTGTAATGATGATGGGTGAGTATTGAGTGGACGGGATGCGCATGCGGCCGGCCGCCCGGGCAGCGGCTAAGCGAGCACAGTCCGTTTTGTTTAGCAAAGCGCGGGCTGCGCGCGTGGTGGCCGCGACCCGGAATCCGGGGGCGCGCGTGCGCACGACTGCGGCCTAGTGCGCGCGCGCGCGTGCGTGGCAGCGAGCGTGTCCGCGTGAGCGTGGCCGTGGCCTCGTGCCTTGCCGGCCCGGGAGGCCGGGGGAATTGGACCGGGCCGGAGCCTGTCGTACGCGCTGCACTATATCTGTACGGTCTCTCCTAACACCTGTTTCCGGCCCGAGACACAGATGAGGTGGTACGGGATTGGCCGGCCAGGTCGGGGGAAAGCCGTACGGCCCATGAAGGGTTCATGTGGGCTTTTTGTAGAATATAGAAGGAAAAAGTTTATATTACACCCTAAACTATGACCCTTCGTCTGTATACTACATGAACTACGAAACCAGGTATTCTAGCCCACAACTATGCAAAACCGGCGCACTTAACCCCCTGAGATGGTTTTGTAGGTGGTTTTCGCCACATGCCTGGAGACGTGGCATTATATCCACATAAATAATAAATAAACAAATTAATACTAGATACTCAAGGCCCACTCGTAAGCCTCTCCAACCCATCTTCCACCTCTCCCCTCTCTCTCTCTCTCTCCCCCATCTACTCCATCTTCCCCTGCCAAGTGAGGCGAGTGCACCAGTGAGGCGGGCGCGTGGCGCGGCGCGAGCGGCCGGGAAAGCGCATCGCGAGCTGCCGGCGAGGCAGAGAGCGGCACGGCGCCAGCAGCCAAGGAGGCGGAGCACGTCGCGGCCGCCGGCGAGGTGAGGCGGAGCGCACGCGGGCGGCCGATGAGGCGGGGTGTGGCGCGGCGCGAGCGGCTGGGAAGGAGCATTGCGGGCGGCCGGTGAGGCAGAGAGCGGCACGACGCCAGCAGCCGGTGAGGCGGAGCGTATTGCAGGCGGCCGGTGAGGCAGGGCGAAGACGTGGCGATGAGCCGAGGTGGTGGGGCGGCAACGAGGCGCGTCGTAGGTGGCTAGGAAGGTGCGTCGCTGGCGGCCGGGAAGGTGCGCTGCGGGCGACATAGCTATGCAGCACGGTGCGTGGCTCCAACGTCCTCCAAGGCAGCACGGTAGCCATCGATTTGCCTTTCTCTTTGAGCATCTCTTCAATTCCTCGCACTTGTATCATCTTCAATCCCTACTCTTCAAAAGCCCCATGATTTGGTGGATCGATTTGAGTTGTCCCGAGCCGTCGCTATGTGCTCGTCTTCTTGCCCGAGACTGTCCATTGTTGTGCTGGTCAAGAGGAGGCGGCAGCGTGGGGAGGAGGCGGCGGCGGTCGCATGGGAGGCTGGTGGTGGGGGAGGTTGGAGGTGGCGGCGGCGGCAGGGGAGGCGGTGGGCGAGGCCGACGGTGGCGAGGTAAAGAGAGAAGAGATTAGAGAAGAGAGGGAAAGGGAGTGTGGCTTACCCATGGGCCCCATGCCAAGTCATGCTCCATGGCCAGCTCGCACGCCACCATGGCGAAACCACCTTCAGAGGGGTATATGCACCTTTTTAATGATTTTGCGAGGTAGAATACCTGGTTTTATAGTCTAGGGGGTTAAATAGACGAATGCCCATAGTTCAGGGTGTAATATAGATTTTTTTCAATATAGAAATAGTAACTATGAGTGTTTCTTGCGACCTATGGCCTTGTTATTTTTGTATAAGTACCCTCGTTCTTTTTTGTTTGACGCCTTTAAACTATTCGTCTTATTCAAAAAAAGTATGAAAATATCATTTATTTTTTTGTAATTTGTTTTATCATTAAAGGTACTTTAAGCATGACTTACATTTTTTCATGTTTGCACTAAATTTTTAATAAGGCGAATGATTAAAAGTGTGTGCAAAAGTGAAAAGTGTCAAATTAAAAAAAGGATGGAGTACTTTGTAGTCATTTTTGTAGGGTTTTAAATGTTTCTTCTTAAAGTTTGTAAAATATATTTTTATATTTTTTGAACTCTTTAAAACGTTTTTCGAGGGGTCACAACTTTTTCGGATTAAAGTTTTTAGCAATTTTCAGCTCAATCAAACAAGGCCTATAAAAGAGAGATCCCCCTGTTATACATCCCCGAAAGAAAGAAAGAATAAGTGTTGTTTCATCCTATATTTGTCTCCCTTTTTTTTATTTTTAGATCTATTAGGCAACCCTGAACTACTACAACCCGGTAGCGAGGTTGCGTACTACATTATCAGCACAAAGCTCTCGTAAACACAGGAGACAATTGAAAGGTAGGGAACTACGGTATGCATCTAGGAAATTTTGAATCCTTTTGCATCTACAAGAAACACCGCCGTTGCTGAGGCCGATCGATGTATGTGGAGCCCACTGTTGTAGGTTCGAAATCGCCACTATGCTTGACAAATGACGAACACTGGTGCCAACTCCAACATCAGATACCGACCGGTTTTGTCACCGCCTCTGAAAAAGTGCATGCGGCCGGCAGTCGTGAATATTGCGTCTAGGCACAGATCGTTATTATGTGCCGGCATGTAGCCGTTTTTCGCATCTGCACGCCACAAGCCGTTTTTCGCATCTGATACGCGCTGGCCACGCCCCATCGATCGCCATGCCCAGTTGCCCACGGACGGCACGCACGAGGTCGCCGTCGCGCAGCGCGCGCGTCCTGGCTGCCATGCACCTAGCTACATCGTGATCCCGAAGCCACGGTCCCCGCCGTTCTACCCGCGTACCATGGTCCATGTCCGAAGCGAAAGCGCGCGCGCCGCCGGCTCGAAGCCGTCGTCGTGTGCACGTACGTACGTACGCACGCCAGCATGCATGTCACCGGCTCGATCGAGGTCGTCGTCACGGTACAACGGCGCGCACGCCCCCCTATCGATCGGCTGAAGTGGTGGGAGTGGGTCAGCCCTTTACCCATTGGATCCGACCCGCATGACCCAATAACAGAAAATGGGTCAAGGGGTCGGCCCTTCGGGCCACGCTATGTGACCCACTTGACCCAATGGGTCAAAAGGGTCAACCCAATGCTATTTAGCTGAGCATATTCAGCAAACAAGTCTCGGAACACGTTCTTCATCTTGGCAAGCTTAGTTGGAGCATTACTTCCAAATGCTTGGCCAAATCTAAACTCAAGGTAAGAGAACTTAAATCGTGGATTTAACACAACAGGGATGGAGAGTGATAACCAAGACATCTTCCAATACTTGTTGAATTTCCCTTGCATGTATGTGACCATGTTATGGATGTCAAGGTCCACCTCAGAACACTCTTTCTCTAGAGCCATTTTAACTTGCCACATTTCTTGAAAATGTAAGTGTGCCGTGGGATATTTAGATCCAGAAATGACATTGGTTGCATTGTAGAACACCTTTAGAAGTCTACAAACAGTCCCAACCCTCTCCCAATCCTCAAAGGTAGGTGCACATGTGTACTGTGGATCTTGCAGCTCCAAGGAATCAAAGGCCCTTTTGAATGGCACAACTGATTTGACCATTTCAAATGTGGAGTTCCATCTAGTGGGAACATCAAGACAAGGACGCTTCTCACAAGAAATGCCTAGCTGTGCAACAATCAACTCAAACTTCTCTTTTCGACCTTGTGATCCCCGAACATATTTAACACTCTCTCTTATCTGGCTAACGATGGGATTTAGATGGCTTATTCCAGCCTGGCAAATCAAATTGAGGACATGTGCTGCACACCGCTGGTGCAGAAATCTACCATTCCTCACCAACATGTTCTTCGCTAGCAAATTTTCCTTTAACAATCCAACCATAGCTGTGTTGTTGCTTGCATTGTCCAACGTGATAGCGAACAATTTTCTCTCGCAGGGCCAGGTCCGGGAAAGCCGTACGGCCCATGAAGGGTTCATGTGGGCTCTTGCAGAATATAGTAATAGTAACTATATGAGTGTTTCTTGCGACCTATGGCCCTGTAAAATTAAATTAAATGAAAATTTGTTATTTTTTTATAAGACAAATGATGTAATACCCCCATTCTTTTTTGTTTGACGCCTTTGACCATTCGTCTGATTCAAAAAAAACTATGTAATTTGTTATTTTTTTATAAGACAAATGATGTAATACCCCCATTCTTTTTTGTTTGACGCCTTTGACCATTCGTCTGATTAAAAAAAAAACTATGTAAATATTATTTATTTTGTTGTGATTTGTTTTATCATTAAAAGTATTTTAAGCATGACTTATATTTTTTCATGTTTGCACTAAATTTTTTAATAAGACGAATGGTCAAAGGCGTATCCAAAAGTCAAAGCTGTCAAATAAAAAAACAGATCGAGTACTTTGTAGTCATTTTTGTGGAGTTTTAAATATTTCTTCTTAAAGTTTGTAAAATATTATTTTATATATTTTTTGAACTCTTTAAAACGTCTCTCAAGGGGTCACAACTTTTTCGGATTAAAGTTTTTAGCAATTTTCAGCTCAACCAAACAAGGCCTATAAAAGAGAGACCCCCCTATCATACATCCCCGAAAGAAAGAATAAGGCCCTGTTCTTTTGAGTTGATCTTAACGGTTAAACAGCTGAACGGCTAAAATGACTGAACTTCGAGAGCTTCTCAAGGTAGTCTCGAGATTCGGATACATTTCATTTGACTTGCTTTTTAAAACGTTAGGACCCACCTTTAAAACAGCGAAAAAACGGACTCAAAAAACTCAAAGCTTATGTGTTTTCAAAACGTAGATAAGTCGTTAAGCTGTTAAGTCGTTAAGCCGTTAAGCTGAAAAGAACTGGGCCTAAGTATTATTTCATCCGATATTTGTCTCCCTTTTTTTATTTTTAGATCTATTAGGCAACCCTGAACTACTGCTACACAACACGGTAGCGAGGTTGCGCGTACTACATTATCAGCACAGAGCTCTCGTGAACACAGGAGACAATTGAAAGGTAGGCAACGGTATGCATCTATGAAATTTTGAATCCCTATTTGAATCCTTTTGCATCGATCTACAAGAAACACCGCCGTTGCTGAGGCCGATCGGTGTATGTGGAGCCCACTGTCGTAGGTTCGAAATCGCCACAATGATGATGATCAGTCGGGTGCAGAATTTCTCATTCGAACTATATGAATTGAACTTTTTGAACCTCTAATCCATTATTTGGGGCACGGCACGAAGCCGATAGATACTGATAATCGTGTTCGACACATGACGAACACAGGTGCCAACTCCAACATCAGATACCGACCGGTTTTGTCAAGTGCATGCGGCCGGCAGTCGTGAATATTGCGTCTAGTGCACAGATTGTAATTACTAGAGGTGAAAGCACGCTTGCGCGTGCTAGGCCTATTTGAATTTATTTTTTAATATGTTTTTATCCTAAGAAAATTGAGATATAAAATTATATTAAATTCTCTAATTGTTGGCAATTCTATTTCATACAGATTATCATGTATACTGATAAAAATGTACTGGCTTTAATTTTATTTCTAGATTTCTAATTGTGCAAGTATCAAGTAAGAAATGTCAGATGTACGTTGTGCGTAATGTGGTAAATAAGATGCGCAGATGTGCCACCCTATAATAAACTGAAGTAATGGCTGCATTTCTGGAGAACATCCACGCGGCTCACCACTCCGGTGCTCTCCGCTTCCGTGTCCGTCTCATTCTGGAGGGTCTCCCCTTCCACTGCTGGGAGCTGGCAATTGTTGACCAACTACTCGCCGACTGCGGGTCCATCGATTCCGTTGATGATACCTCGCGCCACCGCTCCGATACCTCGGCGTTTCGGGTATGGGTCCGGTCCCATGATCCAGCTTCGATTCCCCTAGAGGCTGAGCTCTCGCTTGTTGACCTGATGCCGGTCTTGGAGCCTTCTAGTAATCACCGGTTGGCGCTGTTCGCGCCTTCTGGCGGCATCTCGGTCGCGCGCCCGCCTCGCTGCTTCGATTTTCGTGTCCTCATCCACGTCGCTGTCATCGAAGACTTCTCGGCTGTCTCTGCCCGCATCGAGGGTGGGCGGCCTGTGGTCGGCCTCGGGCTCTGGCGCCCCGGCTTTGTGGACTCGACGCCTGCTACACTTGACCCTGGCCACCCCATGCCGCTTGCTCGACCGCGCCTAGAGGCTGAAGGCGATGATGATGCTGTTACCGATTGCCCTCCCCGTCAGCCCTAGAAGGCCTTTAAGGCCTCGGTGTGGGCGCGCCTCTCCGGTGCGGGCAAGGCGCCGCCCCGAGATCAGCTCTCGCGGCCAGCTCAATCCTCCCGTGCGGCCGACTCGCGTCGTCGCCACAGTTGTTCGTCGCGCTTCCAACAGGCTGCTGCACCTTGCTTGGGGGTCACTACGCCCGGCTCCCTCATCGCTGCTGCTGCATCTACCTTTGGAGTCGCTTCGCCTGGCTCTTCCGTGCCTGTCATCGCTGTCGAGACTGTCCGCTCTCGCTCTTCACCACTATGCGATCCCGCTCCCCACGCAGCCACGGGATCTCACCATAGTCGGCGCTTCCTGCTTTCTCAGGCTCACCGTGTTCTTGCGCCTACGGCGCCCTGCCTCGCCGCGCTCGGTTTGCACCAGAGCTCGGCCTTCCTCCGCCTCGCCGTGCGCGCCCCACAGCACCTCGCTAGCGCATTCCACATCTCCTTCACCCATGCTCTCCCTTGCTGCACACCCCTCACCTCATCGCGCCAACTCTGTGCCACTATCGCCGACGAGCCACTGCATCTCACCTTCGCGTTCACAGTCGCCGCTCTCCTTGTTTCCCGAGCCAGACTTGGTTAACACCTCTGATGTCTACCATTTTCAGCTCCCCGCTGATTCGATGCTTATTGAGGCTGGCCTTCCTTCCCCGCCACCTCAGTTTGGGGTCCACACCCTCCTCGTGAGAATATCCACGCCCTGTCAGCAGCCTCTCCTCTAGCCCACGCCGGTGCTGGGGCCTCGGCCTAATCGCAGTCGTGGCCGCGGTGCACATGGTCGAGCTGCCTCTCCATCCAGCACTCGACGCAGCTCCTGCATCGCCTCCTTCGGCATACCACCGCTTCCCCCCGGTGCCTCCGTGGTCCCCTCTATCCGCAGAGCTCAGGCCGTCCTGGCGCGCAAGCTAGGGCAGGTCCCGCAGGGCTCGGGCGACGTGGATGACTTCGCCTCGCAGCTCACTGCCCATTTCTCTTCACCGATTGATGAGTTTGCTATCAGCGCCGTGTCCGACCTATGTGGTATTGACAGGCCAGCCCTAGACCTGCCTGCCATGGGTATTTCCTCTCTCGAGGAGGAGATACCCGCTTAGGCCTCACTCGTTCTCCCGGGTTGTTGTTACACCTAGTTTCCCAATGAAGATCGTCTCCTGGAACATTCGTGGTCTTAACTCCGCTGCCAAGCGTGATGTCGTCGCCAACCTCGTGTGCTCTCACAACCCGTCTATTCTGGCTCTTCAAGAAACCAAGCTACCTCCCTCCGGGGCTCCGATCCTCGAGGAGATCGGTGCTCATAAGCTTCGCGGCTCCATTCAGCTCCTTGCCATCTGGACCCGTGGGGGTCTTCTTCTGCTTTGGGATGAAAGCTCCATCTCAATGACCGATGCTCTGGTGCTGCACAACTCCATCACTGCCATGGTCACTTGCACCTAGTCGAGCCAGTCTTGGGTCATCACCAACGTATATGGCCCCTCTCAATCCGACTCAGAGAAAGAAGCCTTTCTCGATGAGTTCCAAACTATCGCTAACACTGTACAGGAACCTAGGTTGATCTTGGGTGACTTCAATCTCATCTACAAGGCTTTCGACAAAAACAACCTCAACCTGAACCGCTGACTTATGAACCTATTCCGGAGCACTTTAAACAATTGTCATCTCCGCGAGCTTCACCTTTCCGGCAGGCGGTTCACTTGAAGCAACGAGCAAGCCAACCCAACGTTGTTCAGACTTGGCCAAATGTTCTGCACCACAACTTGGGAGACGGCATTCCTGGCCTCCTCTCTCACCTCGCTCTCTTCGTCAGCCTCCGACCACTGCCCGCTGTTGCTCTCCGTGAGCTCCTTTATGCGGTCGCCCAGGCGTTTCCGCTTTGAGAATTTCTGGACCAACATACCGGGCTTTCTCGAGGTGGCTAAACAAGCTTGGTGTGAAAGTTCCCCTCTCCCCACGTCCACCGACCAGCTCCAGATTCTCCGGATCAAGCTCCGCCGCACCGCGATGGCTTTGCAAACTTGGCACCGGCACAACATCGGTGACACTAAGCTCCAGCTCGCCATTGCTTCCGAAGTAATTCGCCTACTCGACATGGCCATGGAGAGTCGCCCGCTCTCTCCACAGGAAATATCACTGCGGCGGGCCCTTAAAGTCCGTGTTCTGGGCCTAGCCGCTATTGAGAAAATCTGCTGGAAACAGCACTCAAGGCTCAATTGGCTCAAGCTTGGGGATGCCAACACAAGATACTTCCACATTCGAGCAAACTCGCGGCGCCGCAGAAACCACATCCACACCCTGCACACAGATTGTGGGCCCCTGACCAACCACGACGAGATAGCTGACTCATTGCACCATCATTTCAGCTCCATTTTCGGGGCGCCGCATGCTACCTCACTCGGCTCCTTCACGTTCAACTGGAGCAATCTCGACCTCCCAGCGGTCGACCTTTCGTCCCTCGAGGCGCCCCTCTCCCTTCAAGAACTCCACGACACCTTTACGACAGTGCCTAATGATAAAGCTCCTGGGCCAGACGGTTTCACCTGGGTTTTCTTCAAGCTTTGCTGGGATTTCATCCGTTTTGATCTCCTTGCGGCCCTGCAGTGTCTTTTCACTCACGGTTGCATTACTCCTCAAAGTCTCAACTCTGCCACGATTGTCCTCATCCCGAAGAAAAAAGACCCTGTCTCTGCCTTGGACTATCGATCCATCAGCCTTATCCATAGCTTTGGAAAGCTTTTCACTAAAATTCTTTCCACTCGTCTAGCCGGTTTCATAGATGAGCTCATCTCACCCTGCCAGAGTGCCTTAATTAAAAAATGTCATATCCAGGATAACTTCCTTTTTGTCCAGAGCAAATCCAAACTTCTCCACAGATCCGGCACACCCGCCCTCTTGTTGAAGCTAGATCTCCAAAAAGCCTTTGACTCAGTTTCTTGGCCTTACCTTCTAGACAACCAACGCGCTGGCGGCTTCGGTGATAAACGAAGGAATTGGATCGCCTCCTCCCTGCGGTCCTCCTCCTCCCAAATCCTCCTCAACGGCTCCCAGGGCCCTTTCATCATCCACTGTAAAGGGCTCCGCCAGAGAGACTCGCTATCCCCCTGTCGGTGTCTGGGAATCGCGCTCCTGAGGAGCCGCGAGTCTACGGACCGGCAGACGAATTTGTAGTTGGAGTGAGGCCCAACGACAACCCTTCTCAGCAGCCCAGGGGCGGCCGAGCCAGCGGGGGCTCAGGCCACGCGGTCTTCCCGGACAAGGCCTGGCGCGATTTGGCAATCTGGGTACAGGTCCTTAGTACAGTGCAAGAAGGAAAGAAGGAGATACAAACCACGAAGACACGATCGATTTACCCTGGTTCGAGCCCCCACTGCCGGGTAATAGCTCTACTCCAGCTTAGTTGATTATATGGTGGAAACAGTACAAGGGTGCCGAGACCGGGCTTGAAGGCACCGATCCCGAGCTTACAATGGTGGTGACTAAAGGCTAAGGCTACTGCTAAGGAAGCTTCGGACGAGTGTGGCCTGAGTGTTAGTGCGGTTGATTCGGGATCGGATCGGGGTCCCTCGAATGTCCAGGAATCCTCCTTTTATAGGCGCGGTGGGCCGCCCGAAGCTGATGCGGTGGGCCCCACGCCGGTCTTTGCTTTAGTGGCGAGGCTCTTGTCTCGTTCTAGGGTTTTGTCTGGTCTCGAGCCTGCAGGGAGAAGCTGGTCGGGTTAGTACTGGACGCGTGCTTGTCTTAACATGCCGGTTCAGGGGAGAAAACTTCTTTAGGGAGAAAGCACTTTCCCTTTATCCCCACTATAGCCTTGACTGGACCGAGCCAGCCCCGCGCCACCCGTTGGGGGCGTCGCGTAGGGTAACAACCATCCGCTGCCTGCCAGAGAGGGCAAACGACAAGATGGGCTGCCTGCGTGTTCTTCCCCGGGCCGTGGGTTCCTAGGGAGGCACAGTTCCTTCTCCGGTCAAGGCCGGAGAAAATATGGCACGGCACGATGGCTGTAAAGGCCTGCCTTCGAGCAGGCCGGCCGTTCGCGGAGCCTTCCCCCGGGCTAAAGGAAGCCCGGGAAGTACGTCAAACCCCCTGACAAAGACCCAGGACAGCGTGGTTGACCTGGTCAAGGCCGGGACAGACCCTGACGGGCTAGACACCTGGCCAAGGGTGGCTCTTTGGACTTCACGCACGGTGGGCTGATACGGAATCAGCCCAGGCCCATCTCGAAGTGGGCCGCTTATTAATCACCAACACCCCCTTTCTATTCAACCTTGCAATTGAACCCTTACAACGCCTTCTACACATTGCCACCGAGGAGGGGATCCTTTCGCCACTTCGAGGCATCCCGGCTAACCTACGTATCTCGCTATACGCCGATGATGCTGCAATCTTTGTGGCGCCAATCAAGGAAGATATCTCGGCGCCGTCCCAGATCCTGAAGAGATTTGGCGAAATCTCTGGCCTCCGCACCAACTTCGAGAAGAGTCAGGTCGTGCCCATCGAGTGCGAGGGGCTTGATCTACCGACGCTTGGCTCTTTGGGAAATCTCCAAAGGAAGGGGCCCCAGGGCTTTTTGCGGCCTCCACACTAAAAAAACCGCACAGTCGCCGATGCTCTTCACAATAACAACTGGTTGTTGGACTTACGACGGAATTTCACCCCTAGCCTCACCTTGGAGCTGGTCTCCCTCTGGCAAAAGATCAGTCATGCTGCGCTTCGTCCGAACCAGCAGGATCGAGCAGTTTGGCGTTTCTCCGCAGACGGGAACTTTTATGCCCGTTCAGCATACCGCATACAATTCGCTGTAAGAATATCTCCGACGGCGCTAGCGTTAATTTGGAAGCGGTGGGCGCCCACTAAGTGCAAGTTTTTTGCTTGGACGCTTTTCCTAAGGAGGATCATGACTACTGATGCCCTGCTGCGTCGGGGCCAGGTTGCCGAACAATTACTTCTGCGCCTTTTGCCTTCGATGCCTGGAGACCCCATAGCACCTCTTTCTTGAGTGCCCCTTCTCCTCCCAAATTTGGGACCTCCTGACTTCCAGGCTTAACGCCCCATGCCTTCTCCGCTCTGCATGGACCCACATTGAGGATCTCAGCGCTTGGTGGGCCGAGGACATCCTGCAACCCAACCTTGCCCTAGGCCTAGGATCCGTTGTGTTAGCAACCTTATGGCATCTCTGGCTAGAAAGGAATAATCGCATTTTTAACTCGAAAGAGCTCCTGCTGATGACGTTCTTCGATTTGCTACTGGAGGTCTCGCGCCTTTGGGGGGCGGCAGACGCCTGTTTTGTAATTAGTTAGCTCACTTGTAGCGCGCGTCAGGGGGGAATGCGCCTAAACCTCCCCCTAAATTTTAACCTTGTAACTTTCCTACTGAATTAATACAAGGCAGTTCTCCTGCCTTTTCTTCAAAAAAAAAAAGTCTCCGCCTGAACCCTGCAAGTTGCAACTCATGAATTGGTTCATTTCTATTCCATGAACACATTAATTTACGGAATATCAAGATATCAATGCCTTTGTGAATAAATATATCACATTATCACACGATTTAGTTGAGCTACATCAATTTCACCACCCTTCTAGATCGTAATTAAATTTGCATAGGATTGACTTATGTTTAGATGTCCTATATAAGGGCATGTACAAAGGCATTTAATAGGGTGTCTCTTAGCAGCACTATTTAATAGTTTCGCTGATGTGGCATGGGGCAAAATGCAAAAATTAATAGAGTCGACTTTTGGTGAAGAGACTGACTCTTCACAAGCTTCTAGGTAGAATTAGAGAGGAGCAACATTAAATAGCATAGAGGCTCTTGTGCATGTCCTTTGTACATGACTTATCTCTTTGCTTGGATGAATGTGCCAACTGCCAAGAGACGTCTTTTGACTCTCCATTGTACATGCCCTAATTACTTTTGCATTACATACTTTTACTGCTACCACTTAATTAGCCGCTAGCTAGTTACATATTTTTGCATTACATGCTTATACATGTGTGCATGGATGCATGTACGAAAAGGCGCCCGACTCTGCGCGCGACATGCTTTGGGAATTTATATTAAATACACGTCAGCTTGCATGCACGTCCAATTTGCATGATCAACTGGTGCCTCCAACCACTCCAAGCACGTACTATACGCGTTACTATGGTAGTACTACAGGTGTGCGATTGTGAGGATCATAAGGCCACGTAATTGAATTCTTTAGGAAGTTGATGATCGGCAGTTAGATCAGTACCATTTGCAACTTGATGCGGCCTAACGTGGATGCATGCATGCCGGCCCTGGCCAGTGGGTGGCGCGCGTCTAAATTATCATCCCCATATCTATGCGTAATGCAGAGAGAGAGAGAGCGAGCCGGAAGAGCTATATTGTAATACTAGTTAGGTATATATGTGCGTGCAAGTTGCGAGTTTGTAAGAGGCTTCTTTTGCTCTGAAAGATCGATCGATTACAAATAATACAACCCGCGACATATGCATGCGATGATGAACTGAAAAGGTCCAATTAAAAAGTACCATTTGGGATTTGCGCAACTTGCATCCGATCATCGAAGCCGATCCGGCCAGGCCTGAGGGGACAGCAAAGCCCCTCATCATGGAGATTAAGTAGGAGAGTAGGATCTTTCCTTGAAGATTCCTACACGCTTAATCAGATGGAGATCGAGAGGATGATCTGGTTTGATTCTGGCGAGTAGTTAATTATGTTTAATGGATATTAATATATGACGCCAACCTATTACTGGCCTGCATGCATGCTTCAGTTCAATGACAATCTACGTTGAGAGACGGCCACAGCAAGCTAGGTGTGTGCGGTTGTGCATGCGCAAGTGCATGCAAACCCAACCCGTCAATGATAAGTCCCAATCAAATTTTTGGAACTGGTATCCCCCGATTTTATAGTATAAACATGCATGCATGTTTGTATGTGTTCAATAAGGCTTAATTTAAATGCCTATATTTGAATTAGAAGCTAAATTTGCAGACAAACTAAAATGTACTCCATCTAGCAGGAATCCCTGCACACACACACATGCAGCTACATACTGAGTATCTATTATACGTACCAGAGTGTGATTTTTTTTTTGCAATCAGAGTGAAATCAACTGGGGAAACAGGGGTACTATGCCTACGTGCACTATTTAACGATTAAAAAGAATGTTTCACACGCGCTAATTAACTCTTTGTTTATAAAATATGCCACATAATTACTCCCGTCGTTCCTTTTTTTGTAAGACGTATTCTAAATTGACATGTAGATTAACTAGGTTATGAAATTAAGAGAGAAAGTGAAGAGAAAATGATCATGTTACTTATGTTATAATTAAATGCTTTAAATATATGAGAAAACATTACGTGAAAGAGTTATTCATAAATACACGAGAGAGAAATGTGCAATAAATAAGCTTAGACAAAGAAAAATATCAATAAATTTGCATGCACACCTTATATTTTTAAACAGGATCAATGTGGAAATTTCTTGTATTTTAAAATTAATGTGGTGGCTCTGTTTAACTCTGTTTTAATGTTATAATAGATAGATAGATAGGTAGATAGGTAGATAGATAGATAGATAGATAGATAGGTATCAAAGTTTACACCACATTATTTTGAAATGGTATCAAAGTATTTGTTCCGAAAGAATCTTAACATTATTCAACAATTAGTACTTAATTCAGTAAGGTAGTCAATTTCTGTAACATGTATAATACTTCAAAGGTTTTTAAAAACCTTGATCACGCACGGATTGTAAATGCACCTACATCTTATATATGATACATGCAAATACAAAACAAAGGAAGGATTGTTGTTTGTCTAAATGCACTATACTGCAATAAGTGGCAGACGCAGGATGAAAATATAGGTGAGACAAGCCTTAAATCTTCTTTGTCTATTGTTGGCCAAATACACCCCAAACTATTTAAACTATATGAACACAACAATAATAAACACACTAGTTCATGATCACATCCCTTGGATATTCAAATTACCCACAAAAGAACATAAATTTGCCCCATTTGCACCACCTACAGGCCAAAATATTAAAAATTGCCCTGTACTCTAACATAAGTATAAATGGGCTTTGAAATTTTAGGTGGGGCCAAGACCCCACCAGCCCTCATTGTGAGTCCGCCCCAAATTGCAATCCGACAGGATGCAAAGGATATAGATTATTAACTTAATTTGTGTGCTAATGCTAGTGTGCTTTCTCATTTGGTTTTTCCAATTTTTCTAGATTCATCCAAACGTACTAATCATCAACTAGATCATTTTCAAGATTTAGCTGCTAGAAAGATCGAATAACATGATCAAGACGTAAAAAAATTGCGCATGACTTCCCTATTAGAACAGGTTGTTTGAAGGGACCTCTTGTTTAATCTATCAAATACTTTGCCTTTTCTCACGTACTAGGGTCTAAATAATCATTGATTTCTTGTTTGTTTATTGGTTTCATATAATTCTTAAAACACATGTTTTTCTTCAAAGTTAATTTCAAAAACATAAATCTGAATTAATTTTATTTAATTATGAAATTAAGATTCTAATGCTAGGCCATGATTATGCAGGGAATACTTAGCTTAATTAATTTATCGCATTATAACTGAAGGTAGCGCTCACAGGTAAATCCTATGCGCACAAACATAATTGATTGATTTTTTGTAAGTCTAAGGGATAAGGGATCTAGCCAGTAGCTAGGCGCCAGTAATAGGATGCACATTTGTGATTTGTGTTCTATGTAAACAAAGGAGGGAATTGAGTGTTCATGTGTCGGGGTGTGTACATGTATGAACAATATATATGCACCCCCAAACGTAAAGTTATATTAAGCTTGACTAGCTAGCTTATCTTGATCTTCAGTGCGTTAAACTGATCGATCATGCATAGGCTCATACTATATATTTAGATTTCCAAAACTAGATATGAAATTCATATATTAATTAATGTATAATAATTTGGCGCGCGCACACACACATACCAGGGATTTAAATTTTGGATATTTCGATCCCCAGCAAATATCTGAAATTTCGACGGAATAAAAATACAGAATTTGAATTTTTTTTTTTTAAATGCTGAACCTGAGATTTGAACTATGGATCTCAAGCTTGTTTAAGGAAGAACTAGCAATTAGGCTACAAGATTGGTTGTCAAGAGTTAAGTTATGCCTTCTTTTTTTATGTATAAGGATCAAACTTGATCAAATCTTTTTAATTCAATTTTTTTGTTTTCATTTCAGTGGCTGGCGAAATATCCGAAATTTCGCTGAAATTTTGTCGGAAAAAAATCCCTGTTAATTCTATATATGGTAGCTCTCCTATGTCTAGAATTATATATATAGGGTGTTCTTTTAATAACCTTATTCATAAATATAAGATGTATTTTCATTCTTCACTAAAAAAATACTGTCTTGTTCCCTCCATACCCAATAGATATCCAACCTTATTGTGTGTATTATGCATATGCATGCATATGAAATGTCGTAGTTTGGAGTAGTTAGAGATAACCAGAGGTAGCATAGTCTTTTTAGATGCGTCTTATCTCTGTGCAAGTAAAATACTCTTGATAAATTTGGACGGAGGAAGTATCGTATTCAATCTTAGGACTAAATGGGGCTTTGAATATTTTGTGACTTACCAGAATAGACAGTGCTAAAGGGGCGGAGGGCGTGCACAGGCGACCTGGACGGTGACTAGGGTTTCCCTAGCCGTCGCCGTCGCCGCCGGCGGCTGCTCCAGCGGCCAGGTCTTCTCCTCCGCGTCCCTCTCCCTCCCAACCCCCGGGTCTTCCTCTTCCTCCCCGCCCCGAGCCTCCTCCCCGTCCCGGCCGCCCTCCGGCAGCGGCGGCGGCGGCCTCCGGCCGACCGCACAGCCGTCGACGGGCCTTTGGTGCTCCTACTGGCACCCCTCCACCTGTGTGGTGTAGTGAGACGGGTCCCGAGTCGGCGGCGTCGTTGGCTGGGCGGTGCTCTCGGCGTCGGCCGGCGGCTCTGCCCTCTCGGCCTCTCTCCGCGTCGTCTCCGTAGCGGCGGCGACGTGCTGCCCATTTGCGTGGGCGGCGGCTGCGTCGACGGCTGACAGCTCCTTGCGCGCCCTCCTCCTCGTTGCCTCCCCCACCTGGCGTGCCGACGTTGCTCCTAGGCGTGGCAGCGTCAGGGATTCCCTGCTGAGGTGCTCGACGACGGGACTTCTTCTTGGCGGTCGTCTCCGGCTCCAACTGCGGCGGCAGGAGGTGCCTCTCACCTCTACGGCGGCGGCTCATATCTGGATCTGAGGCGGCGCGGCAGCGCGGCTGTTGGTGGGGGTTCTTGGGCGAAAGCCCCGCCCATCCTTTTGGGCTGGTGATGGCGTCGCCGTCTGGCGTCGTTTTCCATCCTGGAGGCATCACCATACTGCCCCCTTCCAATGCCCTGAGTGTTGAAGGCGTCATCTTCTGTGTTGCTTTGTTGCTGCTTCCCGCGCGGCGGTGGCGGCTCCTTGCCAAGCATCCCGCGTGACGATGGCATTGGTCCTTGCCGTGCCTCCAGCGTTCTTCGAAGCTCCAGGCGTGGCGGTGGCGCTGGTCGTGCATCCCAGGCCGCGGTGGCGTCTTTGAGGCCTGAGCATCCCAGTTTTTTTGTGGCGGCGCCGACAAGAATTCCTTTATTTCTACACTTTGCGTCCCGTGCGGTGGTGGCGTCTGGCGGCCGAGCTTCAAGTTCGTGTTGTTGTAGGCGGGCCTGGCGGTATTCTTTCAGACCTGCATCCTGTGGGGTGGTGGCGTCTAGTTTGCGTGTTGTCTTCGGCCTCTTGGTCGTGCATCCTTTGTGGTGGTGACGGTTTATCAGGCATCCCGCATGGCGGTGGCCTGTGGTGGTGACGATGCTCCGTGCATCGCGCAAGGTGGTGATGGCTTAGTTGGCTCTAGGCACCTTGCTCTCTGGCCGTGCATCCCTTGTAGTGGTGGGGTCTGGAGGTTGCCTTGGGCCTACCTTCGGCGGTGCGTCTTTCTTTGTAACGTTCATCGTGCATCCTGTGCGTGGATCGTGTCCGGCGTTGTGGTGGTGGTGGGCAGCTCCTTGCATTATCTAGGTGGTGGCGGTCCGTTTTTTTGGACATGCATCCTTTCGGTTTTGCTAGTGGCTGTCGTTCTTTCTTGGTGTTGTATTTTTTCTTTCTTCTTAATGAAATGATAGAGCGCCTGCCCTATTTAAAAAAAATAGGGCTAAAATTTTATTTTGCATGTTGTTACGTAATTTTATCGGCAACACACCCACTGTCATCTCACAGCTAGCACACGCATCGATCTGCATGCTGCTAATTCCCCTATATATATTGCATTTAATTGGAATTAGAAGTGTATGCTACTAATTCCCCTATATATAGATTTCATCACTGATATAATTGTATAAATTAATCAATAATACAATAGAAGTATATGCACATCAATAAATAAGCTTGCTAGATAAATTAAGCGTTGACAATTTTTAATTGGAAGGCGAAGAAATCATAATTGCAAATCAAGTTAACTAGGATCTCCGACTTGGGCTGCATGCGTGCATATGGATCTGCAAGATCTGGATATATATATGTCATATCAACTGAAAATATATAGTAAGTTTATTACATTAAATTAAAATATGTGTAGCAAATGTTATAATTGATGAGAACATATTTAAAAGATACTAGATATAACCACCCATAGTATGACAATGTATTAACTTTTCGTGAGGTTAAATATACAGAGACTTCAAGGATCAAATATTAAAAGCTTTGGAGTATATATATAGACAGACTTCAAGGATCAAATATTAAAAGCTTCGGGCAAACCTTGGTCTCCACGGTCCCCCTTTGGGATTGGTGGGAATGCATGCGGCCCGGGCTCACTCCTACATCTCGAAAGAAGCTAAATGGCAAGATGATCTACACCCTCTAAAACATCTGGAAGGAGCGCAACCGCCGAATCTTCAATCAAACCTCTCAACCGCTGACGCTCATGGCAAGAGACGCGGCCACCGACTACCAGCTATGGCTTTCAGCACCGTCTGATCCTGGCTAGTTTAGGGCTAGGACTGTGGTTTTTTCTCCTTTTTTCTTGTAAATATGACTTTGTCTTTTTCTCTTTCTGTTAATGGAGCGGCGGAACTCCCGCCTTTTTTCTCAAAAAAAAGAAGACTTCACCGACACCATGATCAAATCTTAAAGCTTTGGTATATACTAGCGAAGGCAGCGCACCGTGGGTGCGCCAAATGCCGCGCTGCTGCGCGCGTTGGAAAAAAAAGGCTGGAGCAGGGATCGAACCGCGGCCTGCGGAGTGAACGCTGTGCCAGCTAGCCAACTGGCCGAATGACCCGCGTTGGCATGTGGCTCACTGTTTTTTTGTTTTTAAAGATTAAGGGGATGTTTGGTTGCCGGCCACAGTTTGCCGCACCGCAACTGTGCCCGCCACAGTTTGCTTGGTCTGCGTTTGGTTGCTCGCCATGCACAAGGTTCGGCTGCCGCACTAGCTCCTCGCACGCGCAGTTCATTTTTGCCGCCTTAGCTCGCCTTAGCTGCGGCATTGGATTTGTTCGCCGCACTCTGCAGCGTGGCTTCCGTCGGTAGCGTCCAAACAGGCCCTAATTTCATATGAACAGTCGGATCTCGCCGAACGAAGCGATTGGATGGCCAGAAACTGCAGGGCGACGTGGCGACGGGAGGGCGAGGGGGCGACGTGGGCGCACGAGCGTGCGGCCTGTTAGGGGATTGTTATATAGAATTGATAACACTTCACCGATTATCTTTTAGCTCTCGCTTAAGCTAGCATGCATGCATGCAAACTTGAACACGTACTGCGCACACATCAGTAACACAGGCGGCCGGGTGTATATTTACACGGTACAAATTAAAGCACAACCCTTGTCACCTTTCTTTAAGCATTACATACAAAGCAAATTGTATAGATAGATAAAGGCGTACCCATGTTCACCAGATATATAGCTAGACATGTGCATACAAGATACAAGTATACAAACCACACACGCAGTGTACGTGCGAGTGTGTGCGAGAGATATCTTCTGATGATTACAGACACCAGCAACTGATAATGGGACGGCTGACACAGGCTGCATTAGAAGTAGTACAAGAGACAGCTGTGTATGCGATAGTGCAGGTAAAAGTGGTTATTCTATTTCCATCTTGTGCTTCATGATAAAAAAAATTCTGGCATGCATGCAAGCTGCTCACAGCCTCATACATGTACACATATGAACATTCTCTCTGATCTCAGCAGTGATGAAAATTGTATCTCATAAATTAATAACAATCATGTACGGAATCTGTCAGTGTATGCATGCCTAGCTTGCAGCTGCATGCAAGAGTGAACACACATGCTCTCACAGTACAATCAAAACGACTGCAGCTGGATATAAGTATAACCAGCTGATCAGATTCCCAAACCCATACAACATGTGTCCTGGATGAGGAAAAACTTGTGCATTACATTTCCTCTCTTCTTGCGCACAGTACAGAAGATGGCAAATCGACCCTTAGTTTCGCTCTAGCTAGTGGCACCAATCAAGAAACTTATTGCACCACGACGGAAAAAAGAACACCAGGATGGCAAGATCGACTACAGAAAGAAACTATATAGCATTATCTGACCAAAGGAGAGGGAGACTTGGGGCGAAGGAGAGGAGCATTTTCAGGATCATAGCTTGAGCTCAAGATCCACATCTTGTGGATCATCGGAGTTCATACTCATCGAATCTGCCGATCGGCTTCTGTCATGGTGTCCCTTCGAGCGAGTCGATACCTGCAAAGAAAATGGTTAAACACATGTGTTTATAAACAGAAATTATCATAGATGATGGAGCAATTTCACAATTCACATGACACATCTAGCTAGCAGATCATATGCTCCATTGTTCAATCGATCTCTACCTCACTCTTATGATCAACATACCTCTGGTTCGAAGAGCGGCAATGTGACGCTAGGATGTGCATAATGTGGGGGGCCATAGATAGTGCTGTTGCCTGGTGATCTGGTTGGCACGTACATGCATGCAAATGTTGCAATATTAGGTGGAGCTTGGTCACAAGTTATTAATAAAGGAATTAGTGAGGAATTTTGAAATTATAGCCGCTAATCACGTATTTGTGTTACCTGATGATGGGAGTTTGGAATTCACCGTATCGTACGTCTCCTCTCTCTCCATATGCCATCTACACAAAGAATCATGACGACATACCGTAAGAGAGGAATCGCAGTATGTCTATATATAGGTCTAATGCATGGGAAATGGAACTTGGTGTTGCAATGATTCATACACGTACTACTTCTGCTTTTTTAATTAAGACGTATATTGCTTCTGTTACTACGGCAAACACGCTGGCAGATGATAAATGCTAGTTTTCAGAAAAGTTTGATCAGGTAAATCTTTTATATCATACAAACTGAAACAGACAGATGTAGAACATTCATGATGATGATGTAAAAGATGAAGGGCGAAAAAAGTAGCTAATAAGTTTTAACTCGTGAAGAAGAAAGAGACCAATGAACTATGAACATATGTAACAATTAGGCTCAATTTAATAAAAGAAACAATTTTTTGAACAAAAGGAAAGACTATTCACTGTTTACCACATAGATATAAAGCTTAAAAACCTCTTCTTTTTGTGAAAGAAAAGGCTTAATAACTGCTACTACTAGCTTCACACGGAGATGGCACCTAACGTACAACCCCACCACTGAATCATCCTAAGAAAAATTAGTTGGATTTCTATCTGGTAGACATCTCGAAAATTTGAGATCGATAGAGACCAAATTTCATTCCTAAGCTAGTACAGTATACTCTGAACAACAAAAAAAAGGCCCATGTTGATGTACCGCAAGATTTGGATGGACCGGGAAAGGCGACGAGACGGCAGTAGCATGGAAGGGGGACGTTGGGGACGACGACAGCGAGGACGTCGACGCCCGTGCATCCTCCTGCTCCATCGATCCATTCCAAAGAGGCACAAGAGATTAGAAAAGCCTTAATCGTTCATAATGGCATGCAAAACCACACACACACAGAGAGAAAAAGATGCATATATGTATTCGCATGCAGTTTATAGAGGCGTGTATCTGGCTAGCTATCTGCAGTTCTGCACATACCAAGTTGAGGCTGCCGGTTCTGTGGATCAAGCTTGGAGGCTGGCCGAGAGGATGGAAGTACTCGGCCATTTCGCTCTGTAACCTAATCTTCTCCAGCTGCGCCACGCCGAGCCCCCGCTGCGGCTGCTTCGGCTTGTCGGCGCCGCCACCGGCGCCGCCCCTCTTGCCCCTCCTGGAGCCGGACGACGATCTCCCACTGCTGCCCCATCCCATGTTCTCCCCAAAGTTGTTTCCACTCATATCACCAAGAAGGAAGAAGACTTGCAAGAACAAGACGAACAAGCTAGAGAGAGAGAGAGAGAGAGAGAGAGAGTTGATTGGATGATGCACAAACCCTTTTAAAATGAAAGGGAGAGATCCCCTTGCAGGCCAATATATCCCCCCTCTTTATTAAAAGAGAGACTTGCTCTCCCAAGCTTTTCTTGCCTCAAGTTTTAAATTGCGTCTAGTGGCATGGCCCAGCTTTAGATTATAATAAACACCATGTGCACAAAACCCTATCGCTTGAAAGAAAAATCCTGGGAGGTTAAATAAAAAGGATGCAATTGATTTTAATTCGGTAGGTGGTGATCTCCTAGGATCTTTGCCACCGAAACGTACGCGCTCTCCTTGGTTTTACTTTGGGAAAGTAATGTAATGTAGATACTCTCGTTTACTTGGGGGGTTAGGGAAGCAATTAATCAAGGAGGATATATATGTTGGCTCTTCTATATTTGTTATGATCCTGGGTAGCCAATTGGTAAGCTGGGCATTTTGCAGAGTAACTAGCTGGGCATTTTCCTAGTGCATTAGCAGAGCTTCCACCCTTTTTTCAAAAAAATGCTATAATTAATCATACGCTACTTAACTCCAGGAGGATATTTGGCTGTTGATTCTAACATATGACTAAATAAATAATCTAATGTACGTTGATGCTAGCATATGACTAAAGAAATAATCCAGCATATATTGTAATATGGAAGACTGCGCATTTTGCCAAGTAAGTACCTCTTGCATGTACACAACATTTTCTCTCCTTTAGTGCATTAGCAAAGCTCCTACCCTTTCCCTGAAAAAATTTCTATAATTAATCCTACGCTACTCCAGGATATATTTGGCGAGGCAGTGATGTATATTGATTCTAGCATACGACTAAATAAATAATATAGCGTATGTTGATTAATTCTAGCATATGACTAAAGAAATAATCTAGGATACGTTGGGAGACTGCGCATTTTGCAGAGTAATTAGCTACCAATTGCATGTACACAACATTCTCCTTTAGTGCATTAGTGGAGCTTCTACCCTTTCCCTGAAAAAAAAAATTGCTATGAACCTACAGGTAGTGATGTATATATGCTGATTCTAGCAACCAGCATACGACTAAGAAATAATATAGAACCATTTCAGATTGATAATAGTGTGAATTACGAATGGATATATCATCATTTCCTTGATTAAATGAATTACTTCCCTTTATGCCGAAATGTCAAACTAAAGGAAGAAACTAAAGCAAAGAAAAAGGGAGAATTAAGTAAATGCATGGGACCTATGTTCCTCCAGCTGGGGTGCAAACTTTGGTGGCATGTAAGACATGAAAAGGATGGCGTGGGCTCTAGCCAGATGAATTTGACAGTGTCGACCATGCCTTTGTCTCGTAGTGATCAAGTCACTCTGCTCACGTTAGCTCTGGTGTAGTTAAGCGCCTAACATCTTCTCAGCATAGTAACAGCTGGAATAATCGTTTTGCACGCCTAGATAGGACGACTACCTGAGCTTCAATACTATTGCAGCCATCTGCATGGACTACATGAGCAGTTAATCTAAAAGTGTATACAATAGTAAAGGTTAATTGTTTCTAAGCCATTTATAAGACTTGCCATATAAGATGGATGATGATGTGGAGAAGAAAAGGTATACATACAAATTTAGGCCGTCTCCAATACAAGGGTCGATTCTATATGAGAATTAGGAAATTTTGTGTGTAAACAAGTTGTCTAAAAAGTGTGAGGCCATCTCTAACACGGTATGAGTTGTCTCTAGTGCTATCTATAAATACCATGACAACAGTTAGAGATAGGTATTATCTGAACCATTGTACATGCCCGAAAGCAATGTGCCCAATCAGTACAACACGAATGAAACCGCATGCTTTTGGGCAGAACAAATTAGACTGTACAAAAGTAGTGCCACTAATCAATACTAAGCTATCTAGTCATAAGCCTATAGAACACCCCCTCGTAATCAGAGCCCTAATTCTCCCTTGCTAGATGCTATGTCCCCATAGTTGGGAGCGGCAAGTCGACGAGAAGCCAATGATAACGGTGTGGATTTCTCGAGCTATTTTCGGAGGCAAGGAGGGACCATGCGGGGCTGCTTCATCCTTGGTGAGCTCTGCCATCAAGTTTGTTTGGTAATAAAAGACTTGTGTCTAAACCTAGGTGGTGGAGGCGCGGTGGTCGTCGTTGAATTTGCAGCGTTGGTAGGAGAAAGAGGTAAGATTGGGGTTGTTTGGAAGGAAACTCTGATGCCAACAACGAAGGTGGTGTTAGTGGATTATGGATGTGTCTTTCCGGTTTGATTTTCCTTATTTTTGACCGCGGCGGATCCTGCAGGTTCCTTCACATTTTTTTTTCTTGGTTTAGATCTTATTATCCACCGCCTTGTTGGGTTCTAGCCAAAGGAGATGATTTAAAGATTGCCAAAATCTTCCATGGCCATTGTCCTTTTGTTTCGAAAACATGGCAAAAGCTCTGCCAAAGCTTTATAGATAGAAATGAGAGCAACACAAATATGTTTTGTAAAAAAAGCAAACTAAAATCAGAAGTACAACATGAGAAATGAAGCGACTAAAGACAACAGCTGGAGATGGTAGGCAGCAACACCATCAGCCAAAACCCAATAAGAAACAACACCAGTCATATATTACTTAGCCATGATCATCATAAATGCCAAATGACCTGTTCCAATTGAACATGTCAAGGGACTTGGATATATGAGTTATATTTAGAGTTGAATATCCTAGGTATTCCTTTTCTTCCATATATTCCAACATCTGTACTAAGTTACTAGGCCATCAAAGTTGTGCCTTATTCCTTTTGGAATGCCTTTTCTAGACTTAAGGCACCAGTCGCCCAAGCTCAACAATTGCAAAGGAGGTGGAATGCTTTGGAACATTTGTAGCCCTTGCGATAACTTGTACTAGATCATTTTGGAGAAAGGACAGTGCACCAGAAGATGATATGTTAACTCGGGATTTCTTCCACACAGTAGACATAGCACCGCATTAGGCCAACCTCTTTTCTGAAGATTTTGTGCTGTTAAAATTTTGTCATAAAGAGCTGTCCACATTAAGAATTTACACTTCAGCTCAGTTTTTGCTCTCCAAGTGCACTTATTGTATAGACTATTGATGTTTGTATTGAATGTACTTGATAAGCCTATTGAGCACTATAATTACCGTTGGTCGTCCATCGCCAAGTACAACGATCTCTAACGCCAAGCACAAGATTGACGTCTTTCACAACATTCCAAAGATGAACATATTGCTTTTTTATATTTCTATTTCTATGTGGGGGTTGATAATTTCCAGATTTTAATGTACACCGGCGATATTGCCATCATTTTAAAGCCAACGTTTAAAGACATAATTAGCCTTCAAAATATGTTAATGGTCTTCGGAGAAATATAGGGACCGATGATGAACTTGCAGAAGTGCCAAGCCTTCTCCATAAGTGCAACGTGCAAACCATCTAAGACATCTCAGTGTACCTTCCAATTCAAGTCCATGGCCATTGTCTCTGAAGCTAGTGTGAGAGGGATGACTAGAGTTTTGTGCTTTGCGTCCACTTCTTGTGTACGTGGGTTTAAATATAATTTTGGTTTGGTCTTAGGGTATAGTTGTAATTTTTTTCAACAGTACTGAGGGGATCAGATGATTCGGTCCCACAAATATAGCACACCTTTCAAAGAGGGACCTGAATTTTTATTGTTTTCGTGGAAATTTGATTACGGATGGTGGACTTCACAACCAAGCACCTTACCATTGCAGTTGCTTCTCAAATGAACTTGTGGCTTTGTCTCGATAATAAAATAAAGTTTCAGCCTCTATATCATAGATATATATAGCTAAACGTCCCATACAATAGCAAGTACAGTGCTCTTCTCTTTTCCATGCTTCTGAAGGGAGAATGGAAATGGCTGGGCAAGCTGCAGCTTGTTCTTGGAGGAGGAGAAGAAAAAGAAGGGAAAAAAAGGCAAGGGGGGCGAAGCTGGCAGAGAGGCATAAAGAAAAGCGGGGGAGGGATCAGGTTTGGGTACGTACAACTCAGAGGGGATCTACTCCGATATTTGGGCGCCATTTATGCGCAGGCGATCTCCCCCCCGCGATCCGGTCCATCAGAAGCTTCGCTGGTGGATCGCCAAAGCTGGTCGATTTGCCTAGAAAACACGGGTGCCGGCGAGGCTTTCTTTTCCATTTTTTCCAGCTCGGCGCTGGGCAGCCATGACCATGAGCCATGCATGGCGCCGTCGGTTTGGCTGCAGCGCAGGGGGCTTCGCAGATATTCGCTTCACGTGCGGCCTGGACCACCGCTAGATATGCTGCTGCCGCTGGCACGTCGAGTCGAGACCCGCCCGCGCTGCTGGCTCCTGGCTCGTGCCTGCCCGGCTGCCAATCTGCCAGTTGCCAGTTGCTAGCTTGCTATGCGTCGGCGTCGGTGTGGTGCAGTAGGAGGAGGGATAGAAATTGCGGGAAGATCTCTCCAATTCCTGTGCTTCTGGCTTAAAACTTGAGAGACAATACCTGAAAAAAATCGTTGGCATTTAGGTAGGCTCGTAGGCTCGGTTCTTCGGAGAGATTGCGGTGTGTTGGACAACCGATTGGAGGGTTAGACCATCTCAAATGGATGTGCTTTGGCGTCTATTTTTCCTCCGCGAAGAAATTCTGATTCTCCAATAGAATCTCTTCGTCGTTCTCTTCAGAAGAAATTTCTTTGTGCAATCCCTTCAGGATGAAATTCTCTCTCCGTTTTCTTCATAAATTTCTTCGAAGGGACGCTGTTAGAGATGGTAGAAAATGAAGGGAAAGAATCTAGAGAAGGGAATGGGAAAGGAAAATTACCTTATTCTGAGCCCCTGTTTTCACATTTTGCGTCGCATTAGTTTAAGCTCAAGATTTACACAACCACCTTTTTTTTTCCATTCTGCATCTTAAGTTACGTGGTTTTACTTCTTCGTTGTGAGGCATGGTCAACAAACTAGTGATACAACAAACAAAATGTGTTCCGCGCATTTATATGGCTAGATGTTTTTTAAACTTTAAAACAAATTTATATATCTAAATATTCGTGTGTATTAACTGATCCCGTCCTCAATCTCATTACAATTTTATAAAATTTTTAGTTCAAATTTTTGTTGTTTTTACTATTTTTTAAGTTGTTGTATACTCATTTCCTATTATGTTTATTCTACCTTTTTATCATAGATGATATAGCCTCCTTTCTAGTTTTACAGTAGTTAATACAAAATCATTTTCTATTTTCTACTTTCAGTTTTCTTGGAATTGATGTGGGCTCATTTTCAATTTGACATTCTAAATTTCAATTGATTCTATTTTATTATTCTAATCGAATGGACTTATTGTCTAGTCTAAACTATTATAGTTTGGACACACGATGATTAATGGTGTAGATTTTTTTCCTCTGATTATTATGGGAATTTCTAATATTTTAAGATTAGTGTGGTGACTTTGTTGGCTCAAAGGGATTATGATTGCTTTGTCGGACCTTGTTAGATTAGATTTTAATATATGTCGTTATAATTTGATTTGCATGGTAGATCCTTCTTTTTTCTATGATTAATATTTGAATCTCTAGTATTTTAGGAGCTAACGTGGTGATTCGTTGGCTCAGAACAAAGATGGTGGCTTCGTTAGATTTGTATACATAGTAGATGGAGGCCCTCTTTGATCCCCTTGTTTAGTTTTAGTTTTTGTTGGGTTTGTAATTTTTGTCATTTTGTATAGACTATTCACTTTAATTTCTGAAAATAATTTTTCCGGAACTTTGTAGAGTTTTTCTCAAAGATCTCAAAAAAATTCAATAATTTATTTAGTCTTTTCATACCATTTTCAAAGGTGGTTAGATTTTTCCAACTAAAACTAAATAAGGGATCGAAGAGGGCCTAATACACAACGTGTCAACATATGTGCTACTGTTGCATATGCATCTTGAAAGCGTTCCAAAACGTGGGCAGTTTTTGCGTGCTCGTTTTTTTAAAGAAAAAAACTTTGTGCTACCTAATGGACCAGCAAGCTAGGGGCACGCTTTTCCACCTCTTGCAAGTAACTAAATAATGAATATTTCCAAATAGAACATGAAAGCTTAAGGATCTACCGTTGACAAATATTCCAATCATTTGATTCGGAGGATTTCATATACAAGTGTGCTGATTAACATGTGTGATTTTCTTATGCCGTGGGGATCCTATCCTATCTCTCTGAAATAAAACTTGATGGAATCAAATAATGGTGCGTAGCATTGTTGGATATACTACATTGTACTAATCTATATTTTATCTTCTATTTATTACATAATTAAAACACGATCCAACGAAACCACTACGTTCATTCTGAAATCTTAAAAAATCCCACATTAATTAGAAAGAAAAAAGATCTATGCCGTGATTGTTGTGGTCAAAATTATAACGGCTTAGGTTAAAAGAAAGATTTTGTATGAACTACGACAAAATAATAAAAATTCATAATAAAAAATAGAAATAAGAGTGCACGCTAGATTTCTTTTAAAAAGTTTGTATCTGCTAAGGGACACCTTGCTCGTTATAATCTACAGGGCAAACAAAACTACCACATTATTCTAAAAGATCAGAAATTATTTTTTATTAATCCTAAAATACTAGACATTATATTCCCGTGTTAATATAATTAAAAATAATATCTACATCGTCGATTGCAATGGGTCTAGGTTATAATAACTAACGGTTAAGATTGGTAGATTAGTTCATTGGTTACAATGGGTCTGTTTGGACCGGAGCCATCACGCGCCATTCCAACGCACGGCGCGCCGTGCCAACCAGCCGCGAGGGCGTGCCAACAAAAGGCGAGGGCGGCCGAATCCTTCGCCCTCGCCTTTTCCACTTTTCGCGTTGTAAATCGGCGGTGCGCCGATGGATGGCGAGGGCGCGGGCTAAAACGACATCAATCCAAATGGCGGCCAAAACCGATGGCACGGCGTGCTTTGGCAGGGCGGCGAGCGGCTTCAATCCAAACAGGCACAATATATTTTAAGAAAATTGAATTGAATCGAAAGAGTTCAGAAAGGAGAAACTTAAGGACCGATGCACATAGATCTCCACGGCTTTCCTGCGATCAACATGTATCATGTGAGAAGAAACTACCTACAAAGATCAAACCGCGTGTACAATTGTACTAAATGTCATTACTGCAAAATGCTGATTTTGTTGTTCTAAACCTTGTTTGCTAAAAAATGCTAGAAATTTCAAAATTAATAAGAGAAAGGAAGAAATATGTACCATTTGATTATAATTGGACAACATTATTAATGATGTAGATTTGTTCGATGATAACAAGTTATAAAGAATATATCACTTTATATATTTAAAAATAATTAATTCCGTATTTAGAAGAGTTGGATTACGCGATAATATTAGAAGTTTGTTTGGATATGAAACTTACCTACAACATTCTAACCAAATTATAGTTGTCTCTGCACCCCACTATGCCAATGCAAATGTAAAGATCATGGAGGATACGCCTCTATGATGCGGCAGACTGGAAGCCCATATATAGCAATGCAAATGATTTAGATCAAGAAGCAACTAGCCGAGTCATAGAAATCGAGGATATGTGCATGCCAACAAGAAGCAATCGACGGGAGGGCATAAAGAGAAGACGTTGGTGCCCACCATTGCAACAGATGGAAAGACATACAGTACTAATTAAGGGAGCGCATATCCTCTGCCGTACGGCAGAGTGCCGTTATGCCACTGACATGTGGGGTCCACGTGGGTCCCACCACCCCCTGGGCCCATGTGCAGTGGCACAACGTCACTCTACCGTTAAGTAGTGCAATGGCAGAGGATCTCCAAGCTAATTAAGGAGTCAGGAACACTAGAAAAATTGGAAGCTCATAGAGCGACTCAGAGGCGGTAAATGGAAACAAACACGAGCGTAGGGAGGAGATGTGCATCCACCGTTACTCTATTTAACTAAGCAAAAGTTCCGTCCATGCTCTAATTAATCTGACCATCAGAAAAGTAGAAAAAGGAAAAGGTGCAACTCAAGGTAATATAAAAGTTCAATCTATTTCTTTCTTTTTTTTTTCTCCCGTGCTCGGGGTGTAGCAGAGGAATGGCACTCTAAATTAAAACTTAGTCTATAAAGTATTACATTGATAAATAAAAAAGAGAAAAAGTCATCCATCGATTATAGTGAGTCTAGGTTATAATTGCCAATATTTCAAATATTTCTTTTGTCAAAACTAATAGAGTGTCGTGAATTTGATACGACAAAACTAGTTTGCAAGCATGCACATCACATTGCTACTTATATAAAACAAGTGTGTTCTAAACGGACATGGCTAATCCTCGGCGACTTGAATATGATCTACAAAGCAAATGACAAGAACAATCTAAACCTTAACCACCGACTCATGACTCGTTTCAGGCAAACCCTGAACAACTACAACCTAAAAGAGATCCACCTCTCTGGACGTCGTTTCATCTGGAGCAACGAGCAGTCCCGGCCAACCCTCGTGAGACTTGATAGAGCATTCTGCAACCTCGATTGGGAAATGATCTTCCTGTCATGCTCACTACTACCGCTCTCATCCACTGCCTCGGACCACTGCCCCCTCCTACTTACCGCCGAGTGGACGCCTCGCCCATCTAGACACTTTCGATTCGAATCCTTCTGGACAAATGATGCCAGGCTTCTCGGAGGTTGTTCAGCAAGCCTGGGGGAAAACAACAACAACATGCCCACCCCCTCCTTCGTTTCAAGCTGAAGCTCTCTCACACGGTTTCCGCCCTGCGCACCTGGAGCCGTACACACATCGAAAACTCCAGGCTCCAGCTGGCGGTTGCCTTTGAGGTTATCCGTCTTTTTGATGTGGCCATGGAATCTCGGTTGTTATCTCAAAGTGAGCTTGACCTGCGCCACTCGCTAAAGAATCGTATCCTTGGGCTGAGTGTCATCGATAAAATAATGTGGAAGCAGCGATCCCGTCTCTGTTGGCTCAAGCTGGGAGACGCTAACACGCGTTACTTCCACCTCAGGGCGAACAGCCGGCGCCGGAAGAATCACATTCACTCCTTGCAAAGCCCTCAGGAACTCACACTGAATTCACAGACAAGGCCAACGTCCCGCATTCTCACTTCAGCTCCATTTTCGGGGAAGACGCAACCCAAAACTTGGTTTCAACGAGCAGATCTCTCAACTGGAACTTCCTGGGCCTGCCTACTTTGGATCTCTCCTCTCTTGAGGACCCTCTCTCGCTCGACGAGCTCAAGTAGGTGATTTTTTCCCTTCCGAATGAGAAGGCCCCCAGCCCGGATGGCTTCACATGGGAATTCTACAAGACTTGCTGGGACCACATATCTTTTTACCAAAATCGGTTTCAAGTGGTTTCCTCGAAACCCACTACCACGAAATGTGAAATTTTGAACCCTGGCATTTTCCGGGTAATCTGAATTTTTAAAGTAAAGTATTCTGACTTTTTAGGAACCTTCAACCTTTTTAGCCTTTATTTCGGTTATTGATCATATTTTGTGGACATAGATCGATAACTATTGATCGTACTTGTTATACATAAATTTTTGCTATGACTGCGTGCCCATGTCTGAGAGGTCTAGCAATGTCTGGATCCCAAGTCCCAACACGCTAAACCATTTTATGAATTAATCCACTGGAATTTCTTCCTAGGATAGAAAATCGCGAGCAGAGCGAACGGCCCCCATAAATGGTCTAGCCATAAAATACCTCTTTATAGTATTAGGCTAAACTTTAGTCAACAAACATTTACGGTCAAATTTTGCTAGCAATAAACAATGATGCTTCCCAAAGAAAAGGAGTAATAAAAATTCCTGATAGGTCAAACCTAGGGCATAAAACTTTGCTCGAATTGAGTACTACCCCTTCGTCCTGTCCTTAAATATAAGACGCACACACGTTTCTAGATTCAAACTACTTAATCTCTGATATATAATTTGTCTAACAATGCGTAGATTTTGTGATACATAAATAACATAATTCTATTCATATTTAAAAGTATTTTCTGTTTTCTATTATGGAGATTTCCTATAAGAGAAACTAAACATTAAAGTATAGTTTTAAAACTGTGTCAAGTACATAGGTTAAACCATGTCTTACATTTTGGAATGAAAGTAGTATGTTTTTTTGTGAAGACGTGAACTAAAACCAGAGATAACGCCAGCTACTCTTGTTTTACTGAAATATAAATACATGTGCATCCCATCGCTATACCTTTACCAAATATGCAGGAATTGTATTGAGCTTAAATATGGATTTTATCATAATTTTTTTTTTCCCTTAGGATTCCAAACTCTTCATGCAGAATTTTTTCCTGAGCAATCAGTTTGGACTGAAGAACAACCGATCGATTGTAGCAACTGTGAGCATGTGTACTGGCAGTGCTAGACCTGCAAATAAATAACAAGATTGATCAATATTATTCCTCCACATGTGCATGAATAGATTTGATCTGAAATATCATGACTCATGCCATCAAGGAGGCCAATAAACTAGTGAGACACACCACACACGCCTTTCCTTCGTATCCAGCTAGCTAGCCTGGTCATCCAAGCCTGTTAGGTCAAATAATTAATACAGAACAAGTTTCAGAATGAAATGCACAAAAAAAATGACCTTAAAAATAATACTGAGTAAGTAGGTGATCTCATTTTTTTTCAGACAAAAAAATTGAGAAAGAGAGAGAGTGTGCGCGCAAAGAGATGATGAACTAAAAACAAGTGGCAAGGCGTGGAGGTGTGGAGGACATCTTGTCAAGAACCAGAGATGACTGCTAGCTTTAAATTTGGTGCTAAGCAAACAGGGGAATCTTTGAGTCATGCTGGAGCATCCGTCCCTATCAAACTCCTTAAAGGAGACAACATCTACCCCGCATGGCCTCATGCACATTTTTTTCCTAATCTGTGTTAATTTAATAGGGGGAGTTAGTGAAGGATTAGATTAGAAATAATGAATCACGCCTTGCATGCCGCTTAGTATTTTATCTCTTATCTTCGTGTATCTTTTCGAGATCAACTGCGGCTAGCTAGCTTAGCTAAGACTAATCGGATTCTTTAGTCTCTTCCTCATACGTTTTTAGTGCCACGGGTGCCTGGAGTTCGACAGAGGTTACAGGAGCTTTAAAGTACTAATTTAATTGTCTTGTAAATATTTGGCCATGGCAAAAGTCTGAAGTTCAAGTCCTAGCAGACACAATTTAAATAAAATTTTCATCCATTACAATTCCACGTGCCCGGTATTCGGCTTGAAAGCGCTGCTCTTTAGTGTCTCTTCCCATCCGCCACAGAGCTCGGCTATGAACCACTGGTCTTCAATGTCTTCACTTCGCCATAGTGATGCAAGGACTTCTTCCTCCACTCTCTTGAGGTGCATGTGAGTATTTTTGGTCCTTTGCATCGATTGTGTATGGTTTCAGTATTGATGACGAAAATTTTAAAAAGGATCAAGATTTGCAAATGGTGCTCATGGTATTCTTAGAACCTTAGCGATGTTGGCGGCATCAAGGAACAATGGACTTGAGAAGACAAAGCATGTTTGGGTGTGTGACGAGGTCACGCAGGTAGTCTAGGGTTTTCATTTTTTTACCGTCTTGTCAAGAAGGATTTGAAATGCTTTGATCGTATCAGATCTTGGATCTTCGCGATGCGTAGTGGCCTCTTCTCTAGGTTTTTGTGTCGAGAGAGTGTGCAAGTTCGTTAGGGCTAGGGTTTGGATAGCCTTTGGTTCCTGCTGCTGTCAGCTCCACTGAACTGTATCCGATAGCCACCGGACTATGTCCGAAGGAGGCTTGGGTAAGCCTAGTCTAGGATTTGCTTTGTCCTCCAGACATCGCCTGGCCATGGTTTGCCAATGTTTGGAGATTCCCCCTTTCCTCTCTTCCTCTCTATCTCGGGGTGTTTCCTCCAGACAGTGTCCAATGGTCTCCTGACTATGCCCGATGCAGGTGTTTGTTCAAATCTGGGTTCACATGCTGTTGGCTAGGACGGTGTCCGGTGAATGTCGAGTGTGTACGGCTAGTTCTTGTCGGTGTCTCTGAACTGTGTCCGACATCTCCAGACCGTGTTCAGTGGGCTTGTGGCAATGCGCATTTTAGGCGTTGAAGGCCATCGTACTGTGTCCAAATAGAGTCAACCCTAGGGTTTGGTCCTCTCTAAATCGTTCATGGTGGGCGTCGGACCATGTCCGATGAAGGTGTATTTTATGGGGATGGTAGTATCGGACGCTGTCCGGTGGCTTCGGAGCTATGTGTTGTTACTCCACCCACCCTTCCGTCAAACTCGTGGTCAAGACAACATCGATACGACCCTGCTGCTAGGTCAGGCACACACGGTCGTCTAGGCCAGCTTGGCCTCCCTATAAGGTAGAGATTGGAACAATACCCAGACACTCAAGCCACTGTCTTGGCCTCCCTCTAAGGCTAAGGCCAAGATGATACTCAGGGCCACCCTAGCCCATCGGTCGCTCAAAGGCACATTAGAGGATCGTTGATTGACAATTGGCAAACTCTTTTGAGAAAATTCTACCCTCGTGAAGTAAGAGATAATTGAGCCGGCTAAATCAAATGCGTATATCGAGGTGCATTCAGTAAAAAAAATCACTAGAAAGTTAGATCAAATAACCGGTCAACCAAAACGGCTTAAGTGCATCTAAGAAAATTCCATGTCTGAGATTGAGATCGAGATCGGAACTGAGATTGGTAAACCTTGCGAGTCGTTGCGGCTGGCAATTGCCGCAAGTGCAAACGAGGCACCAACGCGGGCGGCGCACGTGTGAGGTCCGTGTGACACGACAGGCGAGCGTGTACTCGAGGGGAGATCGATCGAGTGAGCGGAAAGCAAGGCATCTTCGTAAAAAAGAAATGAGAAACCAGGCGATGGATCGAGAGAATCGGATCTAATCTAGCTTATAACCAGCAAGGTTAGCTCCAAGCACCACCTGCGAAACCCTCGCTAGATTTCGGCGTCAGCCTCCGGCGTGCAGCCACCCTGTGTGCATAGCGGCGCCGCCGGCGGCTGCCATTATCTAGCTAGCTACCAATTTCTGCTACCAATTTCTGCTTGACTTAGTTACCTAATTATCATCGCCTTCTTTTCTTTCTTTCTGTCTCTCTGTTTTGATCCTGACCAAACCCCTCCTTTCTCTGTCTCGTTTTTTCTTCCTTTTCCATCACCTTCCATATGCCGCGAGAAAGGAGGTTACAGGAATTGTAGTTTAAGCGAGGGGCCATGGAAGCTTATGGCCATGGATTAGCCATGTCGCCTCCCCAAAGTCTTTTGCTTTCACATATCATGCAAGCACTAGTTAATGGCTTGATCGATGGCTTCTATCCCTGCCACATTAAATTATAAATAATCATCGCATATCTAAAGCCCCATGCATCCTTGTTTGCACTAATGTTAACATCACACGACCATTTTGATTGATGTGAGTCCTACACGCTTGGCATCCTCTCTCTCTAAGGTTGAGAGAGAGATATGGATTTTAAAGATAAAGAAATGAAGGAACTCAAGTATGCGTCCACGGACATCTATTGACCCATTTTTGAAGCCGTTTGCTCGAGTGAGTCCGAGTCATTCGCCCTCCGAGCGACTCGGAGGGTGATAGCTGCGCAACCAAGCTCACTTTTTCCGTCGCTCCTCCTCATCGTTGCCGTAGCCTTTCGTCGCTCCTCGCTACCATTGTCGGGGCCCAGTGACAGTAGCGGTAGGCCCTTCTCTCACTCACGTCTCTCCTTCCTTCACCCCTTTCTCTTTCTCCTTCCTCCTGGTGGTTGTTGTTGTCAATTCGTCACCTAAATCTAGTTATCCCTCCTGTTGCATCGCCAACATCATCTCTCGTGGGGGTGGCACCATCCAATCCCCATCTGGTGACACAGTGGTTTTCTTCCACTGACGATAGCCAAGGCTCCACCGGCGAGGAGGGTGGCCATGGAGGCCGTATCCAACTGGCGGTGGTGGGCGTGTTCTGATGTTGTCATCCTTCCTTCCTGCTACGGTACTGATGTCGCCTCTCGTGGGGACAGAGTTGTCCCGTCCCAACCAAGCCAGATCAGGCAGCGTGGTGGTCGTCTTCCACCGGCGGCGGCCTGGGATCCACCGGTGTGGAGAATGGCCATGGAGGCTGGATCCGATGGTGTGGTGGTGGTGGCGTGGCGGCTTGGTGACCAAACACGATGTTCTCCTTCTTGCCTGCACAGGGCTTTTGGTGGCGTATGAGGACAGACCATCCAACTTAGTGGGCTGCCTGGTTTTTAATGAGGACGGTGGCTGATTTTGGTGGTGGTGGCCGGCCATATCTCCAAATTGGCTTCCACCTTGTCTGCCTTAGATTTCACACACAAACTCAAGGCTTCCAGTGCTGTCCAGGATCTTGCCAGCATACATAAAATTACATCAAGCCGATTCATTGCACGATTGAACAAGGAAACATGTATCCCCTTTAGGGTCATTCCATAAATAGTGGCTTGTTTGTTTGGTCAATTGACAAGGTTGAATATTATGTTACCAAAAAAAACCCTTATTAGAGTTTAGGCCGGGCAGAAGATCCAAAAAAGATAAATGTGATCTAAAGGATATATCATCACCTAAACAAGCAAGCGACTAGAGTCCCGCTTATTTCTCATCCGAGTCACCTTCTCCTTACTCTTCGCTAACTTCCTCGCACGAGTAGGGGTCTTCGGCATCTTAAGAATAAAGCGAGGGTGAGTGCAACCAACCACGCTTAAAAAAGTAAAATCCATACATAATGCATTTAATGATAGCATGTTGTATAGTGTAGCTTGGGCTAGTTTAGTTGTATAAATTTAGTTTTGCAATACTTGACTGTAGGTGACTCAAAATTTAGTATTTTTAAAAAATAAAGACGTACTTTGTTATATTATGCAATTGTTCTATTAACAAGAGGGTTTATCTAGTGGCAACACCATATCCATCGCCATGGCCTAGGTGTCCCACATGGCAGATTCATACCATAGCCATGGCCATGATCTCCACAATCGACAAATGGCGAATTGGTAGCCATAGGCATGGATGTATCGTTCTCAAACAAGGCAGATCCATTCCATAGTCATGGACATGGTCCCTTACAAGATAGCAAACAACTCAATGCTCACTTATCCAATAGGTCTCCTTGAGCTCAACTAAGGCTGAACACAAAGGTATAAGATTCAATAGGTAAGATTAATTCAGTGTTCATCAGACATAAGCTTCACACTTGGCTAATAAGTAGCATCTAAGTGCATGGACTTCCACCCGATCTATACCGGTTACGACTAGTTCAGGATCAGTGACCAGGTATATCATTGAAACATTGATAACAGAGGCTATGTCGTCCAATGTTGATACGATCGATCCATAGTTATGACGTAAGCGTTGATAGTCAAGATCAACTCATTTTACTTTAGACAAATACAGGGCTAAGCATATGACTCTAATGACTTATTAGTCCAATATTGATAAGTTAGTCTTAGGTTGGTACGGATAGGGTAGGAATCATGCCAAGGGGAGGGGTTGTTCTTATGGAGGCACTATTAACCAATTTTGGCTAATAACTAGACCAATGATTATTTGTAAATAAAATGCAAGTAAAATAGCATACAATGATTGTCGTTTTGACGTTTTTTCCTCGCTGAAGGCATCTTCATGGGTGCCTCTTCCCCATTTTTGGGTGAAATCCCTAGTTGCAGTCAAGGCGACGACAACGGTTTCTCGCCGTCACTTCCTTGTTGGAGTTGTCGTCATGGTCTGTTCCGCGTATGTAGGGGGGTGCCAGTGAGATTGCTTTCGCTTTTGAAGCCATCTTGCTGTTACTCGAGTGATGGTGTGCTATTGTGAGGCCGGCGATTGTAGGTGGCATGTTGTTGTGTGGCCATTGGTAGCCGGTGGTTGTAGTTTGAGACCTCGCTGAGTCGACGAGGTAGCCGATTTTTCTGCTACGGTTGCTTTTGACTGAGGTGGCGGCATTTGAGGTGTGGTTGTAGGGGACAACGTTTTGTATTGTTGTTGTGTCTCTCCTGATACCTCGCACTGGTTTTTTTATATTTTTCTACTATAAATTAATAGACCGTGCTCCTGCTTTTTAAAAGAGTTGAGTCCACTGACTTGCAACAAAAGAAATTTGGAGTCGCGCGCGCTAAGCTATTATCAAGCTCAGGCTGACATAAGGGTATTTGACTAACACTAACACCCTAGTGTCATATAAGTCTCCAATAACAAGATTGTGGTCATGGGCCCTTATCTTATTATACAACAGCAAATCATTCCAAGAAAGTCCCGTTTTCATTTATCGCCACAAGATTAATGTCAATCTGTCCAGCATCTGTCGATTGTTGATGGCCAGAAAACGAATCTTGCAAGAAATTGCTGTGTCTGATTTGCCTAGAAATAATATATTATCATAAAAAAACAGAGATGGCAATTTGACATTCGTGGCACACGTTTTCATAGGATGTTCGCACGTACATTATACATATAAAATTCACGGCGCAGACGTTAATGGCATGGTTAATCTAGACATGATCTCGTCACATCATTGTGCTTGATCTTTTTCGTCAAAAGAGCATTTTGGTGCGAGCTCATTTATCGTAAAAATCGGTAAACATACTGGTACAGAAATATTATATTGGTGTAGTAGTATATTTTATTTTTACCCATTCATTCAGAAAGATCTCCCATTGAAAGTTGTACAACTATTTAAATACTACTACAGTATTTAAAAAAAATAAACACAGTATAAGCCATTTGATTGAAAGAAATAAAGGGTATGTACTTTTTGTTGTGTGGCTAAAAATTTCTCTTTGGTTGGAGGGGAGCGGAGAGGAAGTGGATCGGCTTCCGGCGAGGGACACATGTTGAGAGTGAGATTTACTTACCGCGCATGCGAATATCAAACTGCTTATCTGCTTTCACGATTCCGTGAGTTTGAAGAGACTTATGTAAAATGCAAGCCCTTTATTTTTTACTGCCTCCAATCACAAAAAGAAGTCGTCGTTGATTTTTGGACATGCCTTTGACCATTCATCTTATTCAAAAATTTAGTTCAAATATGTAAAAATATAAGCCATACTTAAAATACATTAAATAATAAACCAAATCATAACAAAATAAATAATATTTATATAACTTTTTTGAATAAGACGAATGGTAAAAGGCGTGTCCAAAAGTCAACGACGACTTCTTTTTGTGACCGGAGGAAGTATTTTTTTTTATTGGGTTATAGTAGCCATCTGTCGGTATTTTGTATAGATAATAAAGGTTTAGCATGTGTAGGTGAAGCGAGAATTAATTACTGTCAATTTTTACAAAACCATTTTACGTGTTCAGATATGAAGCATTGTGGTTGTTTGTTTGACCTGTTGTGTATTTTGCTGATCGGACATGGTCTACTATTTTCTCTTCATTCAATTTCCTTCTCCATTATGTTCCATGTATTCTCTCTCTTTACTTCTACCTTCTCTAATAGCACTCTTTCTAAGGAATTTATGTAGTAAATGGAGAGAATCCCCTTGTCGGTGGTTTGTCACCTGACAGATCTTGTAAAATGTGTTCGTCTAGAATGGGATCTTTGCTAACTAGTTCGCTTGATCGAGCACGCACAGGGAGACACCAGATTTTACCTAGGTTCGGACCCCCAAGTTAGTTAACAGTCCTACTCCTGGTTGTGCTTGATTTATTTGGTCTGAAGGCGTGTGTGTTCTCGCTAGAGAACGTACAAAGCTTGTGCATATCAGGCATCCAACCCCCTCTCTCTCACCCAGATCCCCTTTTTATACTGTCGGGGACGCCCGAGAGAGAGAGAGAGAGAGAGAGAGAGAGAGAGAGAGTACATTAATTGCACCGTGCCACTGTGCATCCCATTTTCCTCCGCTGCTGACGCCGGTTGCTTCACCTGCTCCTATCTGTTACCGAGTGTGAACGGGATGTAAGAGCCACTTGACACTGGAGCCGGTCAGACCTATAGCAGCGCAGCAGCAGAATGACCGCTACAATGCTTCGGCAGAATGACTGCTACAATGCTTCGGCCAGAGCCACAGTGACCGCAATCATCATCTTCTGTCTCCCACGCTGAATCGCCGCATTAAATGCCTCCGATATGCTGAGTAGGTACGAGCCTTCTATGATAAGCTCCCTCCTCCCCTCGGGCGCGCCTGCCAAGCGGGGCCTGAAGCTGACCCATTGGCAGGACGCCACCTGCCGGGGTTGCCAGATCGATACTGAACCGCCACGTGACCTGCTCGCATGCGGCGCCTGGGGCCTTGCTCTCCCGCCGTGTGCCACGCTACCGCGTGGCATTCTCGCCTGTGGCCTTGCTCGCCCACCGTGCACCAAGTCGCCGCTAATTAAGTGAAGGGAGCAAACCTCGGTGCACGTTGCACCGACACCCCCTCTTGAAGAGAATAGAGAAGTGATTTCTTTCAGAAAAGTGGTGAAGAGAATTCGTCGGAACTCCGAAGAAAATAGAAATTCTTCGTGGAGGCCTAGAGGGAATGGGAAGATAAAGAGACATGGTGGAGATCTTATTAATAAAAGAGACAGTAACTCAAACCTTTGTCAAGACTGATATCGGATCACTCGTCCCTGGCTCCCTGCTACTTTGGGTGGGTTTAAAGATGGTAGGTACTTTGGCTTTAGGATAAAAAATTGCTGGTCGAGGTTGCCAGAGTTTTCAAACCATATAGGAAACTCCAATGACAAGCAAAAATGCTCCAGTCGTCCTCCAGGTGAAACTCATAGAAAGACTAGGACACTTAGGAAATGAAGTATGCACAGCTTTGATAACTTGTGTTACCAGCTTGCAACTGCTTTGGAAGTCATACTTCAAATTGACCATGCCATGGAAGCTAGAGTGGTCACTTGCAATAAAGTCAACCTCGTTGCGGCACTTAAAAATAGGGTACTAGGTCTAGCTGTGATACAACGATGTCGATTTCGCTAAAGATCTAGGGTCACAAACATTAGAGAAGTGCACAAAAACACTATGTTCTTCCACATAAAAGTCAATGCACGGCAGTACAGGAACATCATCACTACTCTCCAAACCAGAAATGGGGTGGCGACGGGTTCTATGGAGGTCGAGCAGGAAGTCCTGCACCATTTCGATATCTTGCTTCGATTACAAGTTGTCAGGATTGATACTTTCAACTAGGAGTTCCTCAATCTTCCTTGGCTCATGTTGGACGACATTGTAGCACCTTTCGAGGAGGAGTAGGTGCATCGGACCATCCTCTCCCTCCCACCAAATAAAGCCCCTTGGCCAGACTGCTTCGCTAGTGTCTTCTATACCGCTTGTTGTCCAATTGTCAAGGAAGACCTTTTGGCAGCTCTAAACTAGCTTTGGTGCACTAGTATGGGCAACCTGAGTGCCCTCAAAACAACCCATGTTGCGCTCTTGCCCAGGAGACAGGAGGCAGCCTCGGTGGCATACTTTAGGCCTATCAGGCAAATCCATAGTGTTGGAAAACATTTTTTTTTCAAACTTCTTGTCAACAGGTTATCACCACACTTGGATGATCTATTGTCTCACCAACCAGCTTTTATCAAATAAAGGAGCACACACGACAACTTTATCATTGTCAAGAGCACAATTTTAGGCCTACACCGAAGAAAGGTGCAATCTTTTTTGTCAAGTTAGACTCGAAAAGGCTTTTAATTCCCTAAGTTGGGAATACATGAACAAATTACTTGAATAGCTAGGCTTTGGGCAGCGTTGGCGCGACTGGATAGCGATATCTCTCTGCTTGGTCCCTTCATGAGTCCTACTCAATGGAGTGTCAGGAACTAGGTTTCTCTCCTCCGTTGTTCATCCTTGCGGTGGAACCACAACCAAAACTTTTGAGCTAACCGCTCAAAAGGGTTTATTGTTGCCTTTTCATTAGGGGTTGCTAAGGTCAAGGCATCAAAGGCACCACTCTTCTAGGCAGGGCCCTTCGGCTTAGGTGGTTATGGTACAAGTACAACTAGCGCCATCAACTGTGGAAGGGTTCAAAACTGCCTTTTGATGTTGTGGACAGGGATCTCTTCTAGGCCTCCATAGGAAGCTTGCAAGCTTATGACATTCACCTTGGCACCATATCAAGCTGTTGTGACTCTTTAACACCCTACTGCTTTGAGCTAGTTAAAGGCAAAGGGCCCTCTGTCCACAATACTCTAGCAATAGGTTGTTGACTTGATCCTCTGAGGTGTATGGTAAATGCTCAACAGTTAGAGGAGTTCGTCAATCTATGGAGGATTGTGCAATAGGTCCATCTGATCAACATGGAAAGGGACGCCTAGGTGTGGAACCTCTCTCCCAATGGTACAAACTCCTCCAAGTCGGCTTACTTGGGTCCTCTTCCAATGGTGCATCGGCTTACTTGATCCAATTCGCTGGTTCCTTCCCCGACCACAATTACGCATGGATATGGAAGGCAAAGGTTGAGGACAAGTGTTGTTTTTTCTTGCGGCTTGCCGTCCAAAGTAGGATGCTAACCACTGATAGTTGACCACACACGCCGCTCTGCTCTCTGTGTGGGCCTACAGATGAGGCTCTATGGCACATTTTGCTTCGTTATCCTTTCGTCGTGCAGGTGTGGATTCTGGTGGCACATCAACATTTCAAATAGCAAGCACCACCACATTTGTGGGAACTAGTTGGGACGGTTTAGAAGAAGGTGGCAATAATCAGAAGGATAAAAATGCAATTATTATTTACATACTGTGGAACCTTTGGAAGAAGCACAACAATAGGATTTCAACCAAAATTCTAGGTCGCCGCAAGTACTTGCTGACGTCGTGGATGATGAGCTCCGTTGTTGTAATTTTGCCATAGACAGCAACCAAACTCCTGATGTAAGCAGGTCCTAGGTTCAGGGTGTGCACTATTGGCTTCTAGTGCTTGTTTTCTTTTGTCTTGTATAATAAAGTCTATCTAATGTTTAGGCCTCTCGCCTAAACTTTATAAGATGAATAAATAAAGAAGCACGCATGGGCGTCACTTCACGCTGGACCGGAATCATGAGGTGAAAAGGGCAAACCACAAGCCGAACAGGCCCAGGGAAAGCCCATGTCAACGGGTGTTCCTGACGCACGTTCCCCGGGCCAGGGAGTAGGAAAGCCTAGAACGGACACGGCCAGACGGGTTGAGCCCATATTGCAACTGTTGCTTCGCCTTCACGCGCTGAGGCTGAGGCTCGAGGGACGAGGGGCTGGGAACCGGGGAAGATGGCGCGGAAGAAGAGCCAGGGCGCGAGACGAGAGGAAGGCCATGGATGCATTGACGCCGGCGAGCGGGACACGGCAATGGCATCGATCGCATCCTCAGGAGAAGCTATCGCAACACGAACTGTTGATGCGGCCAAACAAGATGGATTAACTTCCTGCGATATTGAATCAACCAATGCTGCTCGATCTCCTTCGCCTTCACTGATCTCACTTGTTTTATCGCTGCCGCTTAATTACAAAGCTGACGCAGTAAGTAGACAGATTCAGAGCGAGAGGGCGACGAGGATGGCCTGGCGGCAGCGGGCGCGCGCCGTGTCGACGCGCTCCCTGACGGTGTCCTCCTTGACGGCGGCCTTGACCATCTCGACGTCCATCTCCACGAGGCGCAGCACGCGGAGGAGCTCCGTGAAGACGCGCTCCTCCACGCCGCCCTCGGCCACGAGGATCTCGGCCTCCTCCCGTGCGCGCTCCGTCACCACGCCGGCCACCGTGCCCAGCAGCGCCCCCGACCCGTACTGCCCGCGCGCCATCAGCGCCTCCAGCTTCTCCAAGAAGTCGGCGATGGCCCACCCCCGCGGCTTCTCCAGCGGCAGCTTCTTCGTGCGCTTCCACCCCACCTCGAAGTTGGGCGGTTCCTCCTGCGTCAGCGCCGTCCGCCGGAGCCGGGGCCCGTCCCGGGAGATGCCCGACGGCACGCGCCGCGCCACCGCGAAGGACGTCGTCGACGTCGCCGAGGGCGGGGTCTCTTCATCAGGGATGCAGTGCGGGTTCGCGGCGGCGCTGGCCTCGTCCGAGGTGACTGTGGCGCCGCCGCCGCCGCTGGGCTCTTGCCCCTGGATGGTCTCCTCTTGGGCGGGCTTTGGGGCGCTGGACCTCTCGCTCTCGGCCTGCTTGGGCGCCGTGGTGCAGCGTACGGCGGCGGTGGGAAGGTGGGGTTTGGGAGCGGAGAGGAAGGGTTTGGGAGGGAGGAGGGGGCGGAGGAAGGAGGCGGCCATGGCGGGCGAGGCGTGGTGGGGAAGAGCGAAGCGAATGGCTCTTAGAATTTACGTGACAGATAGGTCTGGCCGTCGGGGGATAAGCTTTAGAAATTAATCGGCTCTGTAGCCGCGCGGAACTGACACCAGCTTCTGCTCAAGGTGGATAAAGGATCGCGAGATATTTTTAGGAACCGAGTTAAATCAAGGCAAGGCGTTCGCTAGGGATCCAGCTCGGGTTTTGCGCTGCCATGAACATAGTTGAGTTGAGGCACCATTGAATCATTTTTCATTAAGGTATTATTCATGTTTTAGACGTGTTCCAACTTCAACGGTTATCCGAAGATATTTTGATGGAAGTATATATATAGAAGCAAACAAAATGTCTCGTAGACTAGTAGTAAAATGTGTTCCAGTATATATGGACAATTGTTTGATAATAGCAAATACACAAAAAGTATTCTAGAGAAAAAACAAACTGTTTCGACCCATTCAACACAAATGTTTCATAAGTTTATTAATGTTTTGTTTCATATGTACATGTGTAATGTTTAAATCCAAATTAGATGTTGATTTCTTCTCATCAACGACAACCTTCCTTTTCAGCACCATCATCAAACGCATTGAGCGGGAGCCCTGCAAGGCCATATGGTAGTTGTGTCGAGCTAAGGCAATGTGAAGCTCAAGGACGGGGAGGCCAAACCTAGCCAGCTGCCACTAAGTCATCACATGAGAGGGGGAGTGGGAGGAGGGAGAACCAAGGACCTAGCCACAATAAGTTCAGAGAGGAGAACAGGCTATTGTGGTGATCTCTAGAAGGAGTAGGTCGTCATGGTGAGCTCTAGGACCCATCCTTGTGGCAAGTGCCATGGCCGTTTTTCTTGGGGATTGTGGAGAAGGGGAACAAGAGGAAGGAGGAATGGAGGACTGGTGGATAAGGAGGGGTGAGGGGAAAGAGTAGGAGCAGAATGATCAAGGATATGTGAATGAAGAACAGATAAGGTGGAGGACTACATGGCTTTGTGTACCGACTAAATTAAGCGTGAAGGCTCGAGTTGTCGGTAGGAAGTATTATCGAAACAAGAACTATGTTGACCCTTTGTATATATATAAGGGAAAAAGTGTCGATTTGGTCCCACAACTATACCCGTCGGACCACTTTGATCCCTGAACACAATACCGGACTTGTTAGGTCCTTAAACTCTCAAAACCGGACTTGGCTAGTCCTTTGACCGGTCAAAACGGTAGTTTTGAGGTTTTCAGTTACGCTGATTTGGCATATTTCTTCTGCGTGGACGCCATTTGGGGCTGCCACATGCCCACATCGTTACCACATGGCTGCTACATCAGCAAAAGTATGCCAGATATGCCACGTAAGCTACCACTCCGCCTAAGGTCTTGTACATTTGAGCGTAGCGTAGCGTTTCAGTAAAATTTGAAAGTTTTTAAAGAGAGGTTTAAATGTTATAAAAAAATAATTTAAAAATAGTTTTAGAATCTTTAAGAAGCCTACTAAAAACCTGAAAAAAATTATTACAAATTATTACACCAAATAGGCTATAACATTTGAGCTTCGTGTAGCGTAGCGTAGCGTTTCAGTAAAATTTGAGAGTTTTTAAAGAGAGGTTTAAATGTTATTAAAAAATAATTTAAAAATAGTTTTAGAATCTTTAAGAAGCCTACTAAAAACCTGAAAAAAATTATTACAAATTATTACACCAAATAGGCTATAACATTTGAGCTTCGTGTAGCGTAGCGTAGCGTTTCAGTAAAATTGCGGCTAGGTGGCCTCGTTCTGGCGGATTCCAACGAGGGACGAAATAGTCCGCACGGCTAGGGATTCAAGGGCTCTGGGCGGCCTCGACAGGTAGGCGAGCAAAACATCCATCTCTGCATCTCTGATATCTACCTGCGGCATTAGCGTACCGTGTCAGTGGCCATAGTGTAGATCTCGGCATCCGAGCATTCAACGATCCTTTCATGTATCATCAAATTCAATATAAATGGGGTGACAAATAATAAAAAGGGGTTGGAATAAAATATAAGTAAGAGATATATCGAGATCAGGATAATAGACCAAGGGTTGGTTGGACGGAACAATGATAGGACTATGAATACAAACAAACTGTTGATAAGTAGTAACCAAACAATCTACATTTGGAGTTATCATTGGCTATGTCCCTACAAACTCCGTTTTTTTGTGCTTCACAGATACGGAAATACCAAGGCTCGGGCTCACCATGAATCTTACGTCGATCCGGACACGATCTCGCTCGGAAGTCGGAACCCGTCAAGGCGATCGTTATATAGCGTGGGGATTACACACTCTGCTCCGCAGACGCGCGCATTATTCCATGAGTGATTTCTATCGCCGCCCGCGGTCGCCACTCGCCAAAGCGCGCCATGGTTGCCTCCCGCCGAGGCGCCGGCCTCGATGCCCATTCTTCTTCCGGGGCCGAGAGCTCGCCATGTCCATCCACGACGCCGATACCACCCATGGCGCCGAGAGCTCGCCATGTCCATCCACGACACCGATGCCATCCATGGCGCCGATCCGGTGGTCTCTCTCCGAGCCGTACGTAAACCACGGCGCCTGCGAGCAATGGTTATGGTGTGATTGGTGAAGAGAGCGGTGATGCTTCTTCGATCACCGCAGTGCGAACAACTTAGCATTTCTACCATTTCCATATCAAATCTAGCGCTAATGACCCACATCGTTTTCAAGATATTTCAAAGTTGAGTGAAACCAAACTTTCCAGTTTCTCCGGTCTCAAATCTCATGAGGTACCCTATATATCTTCCCGGTTGGAAAGGATAAACGCGATTCAACGATCCTTTGGATTCAGAAAATGATTGTTTCAGTACACTTTTGAGATTCACAAAATGTTACTCCCTTCGTTTTTTTTGTTTGACACCTTTGACTTTTACACACGTCTTTAACCATTCGTTTTATTCAAAGAATTAGTGCAAACTTGAAAACATATAAGTCATGTTAAAAATACATTTAATGATAAAACAAATCATAACGAAATAAATGATATTTTTATAATTTTTTAGAATAAGACGAATGGTAAAAGATGTGTGCAAAAGTTAAAAGTGTCAAACAAAAAACGGAGGGAGTAGATATTCAGCCCAAATAACAAAGGCTCCCATGGAGTGGAAAGACGAATTAAATACTGTTCTGACTTTAATTTAATTCGAAATTAAAAAAATAATTTTCCGTTTAATAAAATTAAAAAAATAGCCTCCCGGCGCCCGCTGATCAGGCGCTATATATTAATCGCCCGTTCAACGGGCGTTTATAAAACCGCAAAGTTATTAACGCCGAACAAACGGGCGTTTAATAGCTCCAACGGCTCGCGGTAACGTTGCGGTAATAATCGCCCGTTCGTTGGGCGTTATATTCACTGTCGCATAAAAACCGCCCGTTTGTCGGGCGTTTAAAGTGGCGCGGGTATTGATCGCCCGGTGGACGGGCGCTAAATCGTCCTTTTCCCTCGCGCGGCCGGCGCTGCATCGCCACAGTATTCATTTGCCCCCAGCGAGCGCAGCGGCAGAGAAAGAGAGGAGAGGAGAGGAGAAAGAGGAGGAGGAGAGGAGAAAGAGAGGGAGGAGAGGAGGAGGAGGAGGAGAGGAAGAGAGGGAGAAGAGGAGAAAAAAGAAAAGGTAATTTTTAATCTCTTTTGTATTATTATTTCCTAATATTTGAAAACAAAGTAGGTTAGCAATATGCCACATGATAAATTGAATATTTCGTTTAGCGATTAAGTTCCGATAAAAATTAGCTAAATTTTCTGTTATTTTTCTGTACATTTGATTTAGAGGTTTAAATTAGGATAATATTCCGATATGGTTTTTGTATGACATATGTAAATTAGTTTTAGGATTTATTATAGACTATGTGCGGTATATTATAGACTATATTTAGTGTTATAACTAGGGTTATAAGGTAGGGTAATACGTTGATTTAGTGCGTATATTTATTTTTTTACAGTTTACGGTTAGGGTTTATAAATTCCGAGAACATGTGTAGGTCTGTCGTTAGGGTAGTAGCAGGCTCGTTTTATATGAAGTATAATGCACGTAGGTTTAATGCATAGTACAAAGGATTAAAAGCGATAAATGTTTAAGATGTTTTTGTGAGTACGGAAGTAAAGAAAATTTATTAGTAGTTCATGGCTTTTTTTACAGGGTGAATGGCAGACAGAAAATATTTTAATGTTTATTACGGACAAGGGGATATCAATTTTGGTCCAAACGGGGTAGACTTATCTTCGTTCCAGTCAGTCATGTTGGGAATATCTATACCCACGGAGAGAACGTTAGCAGAGCTTGAAAATTGCCTGTTAATGACGTTCAAAATTAACTCCGAAGAATATGGTCTAGATATCAGCGCTGTTGCTAGCCGTTCAACGGAAAGACTTTATTGGGAGTTGCTACCGATAAAGGCAACCCGAGGATGGAGGCGTTATGTCGAGATCGCCACTGAACGAAGACTGCCACTAGCACTTCTTGTTCAGGCGAAATGTAGAGAACAAAATGCAGAAACGTTGCATGAACCTGTCGAAGGAGCACATGTAGTGCAGAAAGAGGTGCAGGAAGATGGTGACGACACTGAGCATGTGGTGCAGGAAGAGGTGAAGGAGCTGGAGGAGGCAGGGGAGAGATCAAGTGAGCAACAAACAATAGAGGAACCACCAGGTGCCGCAGATGAGGGGGAGCATATTGAAGCTATAGTTGCGGAGATGGAGGCCGAGGATGCCGAGCACGAGCAAGTCCCTGAGGAAGATGTGTCAGACGATGAGAGTCCCGGTGGGTTTCAAAATGTCGTGCCGGTCGAGTGGAACTCATCGAACTTTGCAGAGCTATCTATCCGAGAAGGCACTCAAACAGCCTGGGAATACCATCAGAACGAGGTGACACAAGGAGCGACAAACCCCTCGAAGGAAGAATTACTGACAGCCGTGAAGATTTGGGCATTATTACTTATGAGAGAATTCAGGGTTGTGAAGTCTAGCCGAAGTGTGTACGATGTGAGGTGTGTTGTCCCTGATTGCCCTTGGAGTGTGCATGTCTTTAAAGAAAAATGGGTAGAGTACTGGGTTTGTTCAATAGTGAGGGAGCACAATTATACGGTGACTGATGTAAGACACAAGCATAGAAATCTAACAACGACAATGGTTGCGCAGATAATGCAGAATCAAATAGCAGAGAACGTGAACTACGAGCCTCGGTCTATCATTCGAGCCATGGAGGAACAATTTCAGTACACCATTTCGTATGCAACTGCTTGGAGGGCAAAGCAAAAGGCATTAGAGATGAGGTTTGGGACATATGAAGCATCTTATGCAAATATGTCATCCCTGTTGGCGGTCATAGCTAGGAGAAATATGGGGACATATTATGATTACAAAGAGGTGGAGGCACAGGGCGATGATATTGGAAAGTTCGTTCTGCAGCGGGTTTTCTTTGCTTTGGGGCAGTGCATCAGGGGATTTCAAAATTGTCCTCCAGTTCTATGTGTTGACGGAACATTCGTAACTGGCAAGTATAAGGGTCAAATCCTGACTACAATTGCCGTTGACGGCAAAAACCAGATTCTGCCGGTGGCATTTGCTTTTGTGAAAGGTGAGAATACTGAGAGCTGGTACTAGTTCTTAGAGAGGGTTAAGCATGCGTTTGTTGTTGGCAGACCAGATATTTGTATCATTCATGATAGACATCTTGGGTTGTTGGCGGCGATCGAAGAAATTAAGTTTGGGTCAGACTATCGAGCCGCTCAGTGGCCGGACATTCATACTCGGTGGTGCATGAGGCACATGAGTGCCAATTTCTTTAGCCAGTTCAAGAGTAAGCACTTAATGAATCTGTTTAGGCGGTTGTGTAAGCAAAATCAGCAGCGTAAGTTCAATCGGTTTTGGCAGACGTTGGACGAGCTGACTACGAAGCATACTAGGGAGGCTGGGAACGTGAGGAACAGAAGAATTACAAACTTTTCTGAATGGATTGAAGACTGTCCAAAAGAGAAGTGGGCATTGCTGTATGATTCAGAAGGCCGTAGATACGGGATCATGACGACAAACTTGGCGGAGGTATACAACTGGGTCATGAGAGGGACCAGGGCACTGCCGCTCGTAGCAATTGTCGAGGGGATTCTGCACCGAACATGCAAGTATTTCATGGACCGGTATCGAGCAGCCTCAATTGCCATGTCTGACAATCGGTTGTTCTTTTCTGGGGTTGTGACAAAGTACATCGTCCTTGAACTCTTAAAACCGGACTTGGCTAGTCCTTTGACCGGTCAAAACGGTAGTTTTGAGGTTTTCAGTTACGCTGATTTGGCATATTTCTTCTGCGTGGACGCCATTTGGGGCTGCCACATGCCCACATCGTTACCACATGGCTGCTACATCAGCAAAAGTATGCCAGATATGCCACGTAAGCTACCACTCCGCCTAAGGTCTTGTACATTTGAGCGTAGCGTAGCGTTTCAGTAAAATTTGAAAGTTTTTAAAGAGAGGTTTAAATGTTATAAAAAAATAATTTAAAAATAGTTTTAGAATCTTTAAGAAGCCTACTAAAAACCTGAAAAAAATTATTACAAATTATTACACCAAATAGGCTATAACATTTGAGCTTCGTGTAGCGTAGCGTAGCGTTTCAGTAAAATTTGAGAGTTTTTAAAGAGAGGTTTAAATGTTATTAAAAAATAATTTAAAAATAGTTTTAGAATCTTTAAGAGGACTACTAAAAACCTGAAAAAAAAATCATCACAAATTATTACACCAAATAGGCTATATAAAAAAGATAAATTATACTGAAACGCTACACTACGCTACGGTAAGCTGAAATGTAAAGGCCTGAAACCATCGTTTTGACCGGTCAAAGGACTAGCCAAGTCCGGTTTTAAGAGTTCAAGGACCTGACAAGTTCGGTATTGCTGTTTAAGGACCAAAGTGGTCCGACGGGTATAGTTGAGGAACCAAATCGATACTTTTTCCTATATATAAAGCTACTATCCTATGCACGGGTCATGGTGGACAACAATATATTTGGATTTTTTATTTGAAAAATCCAAAATTTTGTTGATATAGAATCATAGATAATCAAACATGGTTCGATAAAATATTAATTCCAACCATCAAACCCTATGAATGGCATTACGTTCATCTTTATCCTATCGTGATTCCCTCTCAAGCACGAACGACAAGTTAAAATACAGTTGTTTATTATGTTTTGATTATAGCAAGACCAACAGTGGAACTATCCCATCATTATAATTAGATCTAATATTACTGTAGAAATGGGGTGACAAGTAATAAAAAGGGGTTAGAGTAAAATATAAGTAAGAGAGATATGAAGATCAGGATAATAGAGCAAGGGTTGGTTGGACGGAACAATGATAGGACTATGAATACAAACAAACTGTTGATAAGTAGTAACCAAACAATCTACATTTGGAGTTATCATTGGCTATGTCCCTACAAACTCCGTTTTTTTGTGCTTCACAGATACGGAAATACCAAGGCTCGGGCTCACCATGAATCTTACGTCGATCCGGACACGATCTCGCTCGGAAGTCGGAACCCGTCAAGGCGATCGTTATATAGCGTGGGGATTACACACTCTGCTCCGCAGACGCGCGCATTATTCCATGAGTGATTTCTATCGCCGCCCGCGGTCGCCACTCGCCAAAGCGCGCCATGGCATGCCTCCCGCCGAGGCGCCGGTCTCGACGCCCATCCTTCTTCCGGGGCCGAGAGCTCGCCATGTCCATCCACGACGCCGATACCACCCATGGCGCCGAGAGCTCGCCATGTCCATCCACGACGCCGATGCCATCCATGGCGCCGATCCGGTGGTCTCTCAGACTCTCACCGAGTACGTACACCACGGCGCCTGCGAGCAATGGCTATGGTGTGATTGGTGAAGAAAGCGGTGATGCTTCTTCGATCACCGGGGTGCGAACAACTTAGCATTTCTACCTTTTCCATATCAAATCTAGCGCTAATGACCCACATCGTTTTCAAGATATTTCAAAGTTGAGTGAAACCAAACTTCACATTTGTATTAACTGCATCTAAAAACTGTATGTACTAGGGAGTAAACATTGTGTTCTGTTTTTCTGTTGCATTTGGAATTAGGATGGTGAAGATCCTATATGGGGATTGTATCAAAAACTCTACTTTGTTTCCGTTGTCACCATGATAATGGAAATCGGGGGATAATGCCTCCTTTTGGAAAAAAAAAAAAACCAAACTTCACAGTTTCTCCGGTCTCAAATCTCATGAGGTACCCCGGTTGGAAAGGATAAACGCGATTCAACGATCCTTTGGATTCAGAAAATGATTGTTTCAGTACACTTTAGAGATCCACAAAAATGTTACTCCCTCCGTTTTTTTGTTTAACACCTTTGACTTTTACACACGCCTTTAACCATTCGTCTTACTCAAGAAATTAGTGTAAACTTGAAAAAAATATAAGTCATGTTAAAAGTACATTTAATGATAAAACAAATCATAACAAAATAAATGATATTTTTATATATTTTTTTAATAAGACTAATGATAAAAGATGTGTGCAAAAGTCAAAAGCGTCAAAAAAAAAACCGAAGGGAGTAGATTTTAAGCCCAAATAACAAAGGCTCCCATGGAGTGGAAAGACTAGGGGGGCATTGAAAATGAGATTGAAGAAATAAAATAAACAGATCCGTTGAGTGAGCTCAGGCCCAATGGTTGCGGTTGGCTATGATCATGTGGTCGTCTGGGCCTCCTTAACTGAAGCGGGCTCCTAGCCCACCATCGCTGGATTGGACTGACCTACCCGGCCTCCGTCTTGCCGGCCTGCTTCGATTCCGTACGGGAGTCCGAGTCGAGTCGGTGTCCAAGTTCGAGAAGCGATCGGTTGCGTACTCTGTACGTCCCCGACTCCGTTTCGACTCGACTCCGCCGCTCCGGTTCTCTCTCGGATTCACGCGTGATCGCCCATTGCTATAAATACCGCGTCGCGCCTCTTCCTTGGTGCAATCAAACGCACCATTCCATCGCCTTGTTTCTTTTTTTTTTTCCCCTTTTCTCCCTCCCTCCCTCCCTCCCTCTGACCCTCTCCCGAAAACCAAATCAGCCGCCGCCGCCGCCGCCTGCTGCTGCAAGGAACCCTCGATCCCCGAATGGCGAAATCCGAGCCCGCGCGGAAGGTGTGGGGCTCGCTGCTCGGGGACTTCGGCTCCCACCCCACCGAGCAGGACCTCATCATGACGTACCTCCGCCCGCGGGTCGACTCCGGCGACGACGGCCGCGACTGGGGATTCATCCACAGCGCCAACGTGTACTCCGACGACCCCGCCGAGCTGACGCGCCGGTTCCGCCCGGCGATCTCGAGCGACGGCGAGAAGGCGTGGTACTTCTTCACCCTCCTCCGCGGCAAGCCCCACGGGCAGCGGAAGGAGCGCATGGTGGGGGCCGCCGGCGAGGGGTGCTGGCGCTCGGACCACGCCATGAAGAGCGTGCTCGCCGGCATCCACCGCCAATGCAAGATTGGGAGCCGCCAGTCGTTCGCCTTCTGTAGGAAGCTCGGGACCCAGAGGATCCGGTCGGGGTGGCTCATGGTGGAGATCAGGTTGAACGCCGACGAGCGCTCCGGCGAGGACGAACGCTCCGGCAAGGACAAGGAGAAGACCTCGACCGAGATTGTTCTGTGCAAGGTGTACCGTAGCCCGCGCGCGAAGCCCGAGCACTACCCGATGAAACCCTCGTCGGCGGCGGCGTTTTCTGGACGCAAGAGGGAGGCCGACGACGGGAGCTACGGCAAGATCAAGAAGAAGTGCTTGCAATGCCCTCGCTGCGGAACAGAGATAGCCGAATCCGAATCGCGGAGCGACACGGCTGACGATGACTCTGTCACCAATGATAATGTGGACGAAGATAAGCCCCAAGGAAGATCGGATTCTGGGGTTCTTGAAGACGTTTGCTCGATGTCCGAGCAGCCGGAGGCGCCTCACCGAGACGAGACGGCTGATTCTTCAGAGACCCGTGGGAACTATCGTGCTCCAAAATTTTACGATTTCCTCCATTAGCCGCTGGTTGTCTACCAGTTCCAAGAACTCGAGTCAAGATTATTACCTCCATTAGGCGCCGGGAGTAAATATCTTCAGAATTAGCGTTGCCGTATTGCTAATGCTGAAACATGCTTTTTCCCGGAAATTTGAATCTAATTCTGCCGGGAGTAAACATCTGTTTTGCTCGTTATTTGTACGGAATTAGTTGCAGGAAGACAGCAGTTAATCCAACCATTGTTTCTTTTGGTTTACAAAGAAAAGTGCCAAAATATAGCCACTCTCTCATGTTAAACGCAGTTCACATGGTTTAAGCTTTTTCTTAAGCAAAATATATTATTAGAAGTTAGAACAACTTTTGGACATCACATTACCCACCATTTAGTGTAATCTTGAATATGTATAAGAGATGACATGAAGGCAGCAACAGTAAAAGAAGAGCTTACAATGATAAAAAGGCAACTGACAATTACCACCATCTCAAGTATCAGATTACAGAAATACAACGCGCAGGTCTCAGAAACACTTGAAGCTACATCTAAAATTTAAGACACTTATCAAGAGCAATTTCTGCTTTCAACTGTTCAACTGTTCAACATCATCTCACAGCTAGGTGGGTAGTCCTGCAATCCAGATGAAGGACAAACTTATTTGTTCTGACCAGTCTGCTCGAAGGATCTTGGAGCTGCAGGCAGATGACATATTTCAGATCAAAGAATATTTGCTATTGCTGGCCAAAGTTAGAAGTTTAGAACTGAATGATGTAATCGACCCAATTTACAGAGTCAAACACTGGATTCAATTGTCAAAGGCAGATCACGTTTTGGTTCCAACACATCCAAGTATGATTCTCTTTCAATCATCTTATCATAATATTGGCCAAGGCTAATGCTTCACTTATGTCAGGAAAGATAGCAATGATTTCTGCATAAAAAAAAATCATGCAAGCTAAAATTCGGTAGTGACCAGGATTAAGGTTGTATTCTTTTCAGCGCATAATGAATACTTTGCTCTACATTATTTACACACCGTCACTGGGGACTGGTACTAACGAGTAATGGTCAGTACTCATGCAAAAGATTGTGCCATATGCATAATTTTGAGCACCGGTATATCGTAGTGCTTGAGAATAGAATTTCACCAATGAAGCATTCCATATAACTACTGGCATGTTCAATAGGTCCATTTGGAAATAAGAATTGCCAATACCTATTCCAGCAGCATCCGATCCTCTCATAATTTTCAATTTCCGACAGATAGTGGCGAACAAACTGCAAAAGATCAATTAAGGTCAGAGGTCATTAAGATTAGTATTGATTGACAACTTGTGCATATATGAAACTTACAACAATATTACAGATCAATCAATTTAGAAACTTTGTACCACATTTTCGGAAGCCATAATAGCCAATTTAACACCAAGGGCATACTTTTGGATAAATCTTAAAAGAGACAGGGAACACCCACATATTCATACTATGGGGTTGTTCACGAGCCATACCGTATCCGACTATGTAGATATCTTGGTGAGATGGGACGTTTTCAAGAACTTGTAGAAGTGAATTTGAAAATTTGTTCCACTTTGTTCCTAATTTTTAAAAAAGATTTCATTGGTTGCTTCAAGATTTTTAAAAACCGATATCAATAATAAGTTGAACAATTTAGTTTTTCAGGCATCCCATCTCATCAAGATACGTAGATAATTAGATAAGGTATGGTTGGCGAACAACCTCTTTATCTTTAAGTTCAAAGTTGGGAATCAAAAGGTTTAGAAGCAAAGATAATCAACATACATCTTTGTTTTTCCCTCTCTTTTTTTCATAAAATCATTGTTATTGGTTGATCAACAGTTTACTGGACTACTAGTTCTCACAAGTCAAGTAAGGGTTTTCCTTAAAAATCTGTAGCCTATTAGGGGGAGTAAGGACTCACAGGAGGAACCCTTCTTTGTTTGTTAACTGTAACTATTAGTGTTATATGAGCAAAGCAACAAAAGTGCTCCTTGACCAGTAACAAATAAAACATATTGATATTATAATATTTTCCTAATGACCTCCAGAACCATTTGACAACAGTAACCAAAGTAGTTCCAACTATAATACCAGATTGAAGTTCCACTGGCCTCGTATTTATATAGCCCAAACCATATCACTTGGTAAAATGGGAGCAAAGGCGCAGGAATATCAGCAATAGCACTTAAATAATTACAAGGGAGGATTGCACAAGATAATTCTGGAATTATCCTTTGAATAGGCAGATACACAAATTTATGACACTGCAAGGAACTTACTCCCAAGGAAGATCACCAACAAGCATCCAGTCAGCATCCTTATCTTCATAGGTAAGGACATACTCTTGGTCTTGGAGGGTATCAGCCTTTGAACGAGTAGAAAGCCTATCTTTGCTTGGTGTTCTACTCAGACCGCTTTGACCTTCAAAACTAGAGGTTAGTATAATCATCCTTAAACTCATACAGTACTGTAAATCTGTCTGAATTGTAGTTCCTGCATAGTTACGCTACAGGTATGGTCGGTAAAAAATTGAGGAAGAAGCCAAGGATGGTGGTTATATTGTGCTCTGATGAACAAAGTCTTTTCCATGTGCAAAATGGCTTGTCGTTCTTTAAAATTACTATATGTGTATGCATTATTCTGCGAATACAAATATCTCTGTTATGAGAATTAACATGGTGATGAACAACATTGTACGTTCATAGCATTTTAGATCTGACCAACAAGCTTGCTTACTTGTACTTGTACAGATAAAAAATTGTAGTCATAGAGCTAAATGCGTCAACAAGAAGCTCCGGCCTTAATACTCACCAGTGATGAAGCAGCTGAACATCTTCTCGAGCGCCATGGAGAGGTCCTCATAGCTCGAATACATCTTGAGGTCGACCTTCCTGAGGTAAGGCGCTCCATCCATGCTCACCTTCACATACAAAGGCCCTCCTTCAACTTTGCCCTCCTCTCCTGCCTTGCCCTTGGAGACGGTCGCGGCCAGCGTGTTCTTGCGGTAGTTCCGCACGGGCGGCCATCCCACCACCTGCGCTCTGGCTCCCACAACACCCTTGCCGATCAGTACCAGCGCATCCCAGACCTGATTTGGGAGCTGAATCAATCGCCTCTGCGAATCGAAAATCTTACTTGGCCGCCGGTGGAGCCGCGGCGGGCGCCTTGTCCTCGCCAGCCGCGGCAGCGCAGCTGGCTCGGCGGGGGGAGGAGTCGGGGAAGGCGCGCTTGGGGGCGGCCTTGGGGGGAAGCGGGCAGAGGGTCAGCGCGGCGGCGGCGGCGGCATCGACGTCGCGATCGGGGGACTCGGAGCCCGGGAGGCCGAGGCGGAGGGTGAGGCGGGGGCCGGACTCGCCGCCAGGGTTGGGCGAGGACGACGAGGACGACGTCGTCGGGGTCGGCGACGCGGCAGCGGAGAGGCCGATGTAGTCGTGCGGCTCGAGGTGCGGCGACATCGGGGCGGCGGGTGGGTGTCGTCGCAGAGGGGGAAGTGGAGGAGGGGTGAGCCTCCTGGCTTGGCTGCTTCTTGTTTGGTGGTAAGTGGAGGTGGAGACGACTTGGGTAATAAAGTGGCCGACCGGGAGCGAATTTTCAACACCAATTCTTCGCTCTTTTTTCGGCTTCTTTTTTTGTGTGGCCGTGTCCGCTTGTCTCCTCGTGCTTGTATCTGGCTGCTGGTCTCGCTCTGCGGGGTTCGTGTCTGCGGGTCGTCTTGTGTTGCGCCCAGCCCAGCCAGGTGGATGAAGCTTGTGCCCCATCATGTTCGTCAGAAATCAGAATGAAAGTAAAAAAAATTTGGAGGTGAAGTAGTCCTCTCTTTTCTTTTCTCCAAAGAGATGTACTGGAGTACGTTGCCTGTCCCTAAATTTAAAGTTTTTATTAAACGAGAAGCATGATAGCTGTTTTTCATTCAAATGCAACGGGCTTAATGCAAGGAGATGAAGAAAAAGCCGATGCCGAGCTACACTGAGCTACGAGGCTACCGAACCCGCAACCCTGGAGCACACCCGCTCTGATCGCTCTGACCACCAGTGCTAGATCCGGGTCTCCTGCACGCGGATCTGGCCTCCAACGGAGAGACCCCTCGAGATGGGCCTAGGAGGAGGGGAGGAAGGAAAATGAAAAACCGGAGACAAACTCCACCACGGCGCGCGAAGACGGGGACGAAGAAGGAAGGAAAGTCGCGCGTCGCGTCCAGTGGGGGATGACGCAAGGCGGATGAATGGGACACGGGGGAACAACCCCGAGTCCCTGCGATAAGGAGGGCAGCGAGGAAGGGCGACGGGGTACAAGCCACCGGCTGAAGAAAAGGGGGGTCGCGAAGCAACTAAGTCCACCGGCCTTCGTCGAGCACCAACGCCGGACGCCGACGCCCACAGCAGGGGAGAAGAGGAAGGCATAGCCACCGGCCGCCATGATCGCTGCAGATCACCGCCACACCCAGAAGGACAACCCTTTGATGCCGGCCACCATGCCTGCCGCAAGCAGCCACCGCACCGTTAGACGTCGTCCTCTGCCAGGGGGCCTGTAGCCACGCCGGACCCGACGACCCCTCGGCCGGAACAAGCATCAGCAGGCTAGAGTCGCCGATGCTCGCCATTCTCGCAGCCCAAGGTTTCAAAAACCGCGCCTCCGCGGGGGCCCGGTTCGGTAAACCGGCGGTGTGAGCATCGTTGAGCCCTAATTTTTATTAGTGGCATTGATGACAAAATCAATTAATATTAAGTGCTAGGGGGTCTTTTGGACTTCTCGGAACCCTAGCGAAGACTCGGCGTTTTTGATAAACCCTAATTTGAAGCGTCGATAAATTTCTGAGCTGCTCCAAGATCTCAAGTGCGTGACCGGACGAGAGAAGATGTCACGTATAGATTAGGAGTAGTTAGGTTTATTTTCTGTTTTTCGTCGGATTTCAAAAGGGGTTTGAATATCTCGGATCTTGCCGGATCTTTGCGAATTCTCGAAAACTCGGTTTCCGTAGTCCGCTACTTCTAAAAATACCCAAATATTCCTTTGTGAGATATCTAGATAGAAAAGAAATACCCTAAACTCTCCCACACACACTCAAGCCTTTCTCTGAAAATCCGCTCTGTCGGACGGCGTCCGGGCGCAGCCGGACAGCGTCCGACCAGCAAAATCTCGGCACAGTACACACTGTCGGACGGCGTCCGGTAGTTACCGGACGGCGTCCGATCAGGTTCAATTTCCGGTCCTTTTCTGGTCGGACGGCGTCTGGGCGGCGTCCGGTTAGCTAATTTCCAACGCACTCTCACTGTCGGACGGCGTCCGGTCGTTACCGGACGGCGTCCGGTCAGCTCTTTTTCAGTGAGCAGTTGCCTCTGTCGGACGGCGTCCGGTGCCCGTCGGACGGCGTCCGGTAGAGGCTAACGGCTAGTTATTTTGTCCTCTTCCGAGGGGCAACGGCTAGTTTTGCTCTAGGGGCTATAAATACCTACCTAGTGGCTGGCTACTTTGAGGTTTGCTGCTCCACTTCACCTACCACATTCATAGCTCATCAATTAGGTGTTCTAGAGCCATTCCTCCACCCACAAATCATCCAAAGCCACAAATCATCCAACCCCAATACCGAGCTTCATTGAAGTCCTTCGATCCGGCATGATCGGGGCGTTTCGGGCTTGACAACCTGAAGATCCTGTATACCTTTTGGAAATCACTCCTAAGTAATACTGGACTTGGGTGGGATGCACAATTAGGTACAGTTACAGCAAGTAATCAATTTTGGGAAGAAAACACAAAGGTTAGTTGAGTGATTTCTATATTGTGTTTGCAATGTACAAACAAACCACACTGTACCACTTTTTGTTTGTCTAACACAGGGAAATAATCAGAAGGAAAAGAAGGCTCTTCGCTTTGGTCCACCAAAAAACCTACAAGAACTGGAGTTCATGTTTGACAGGAGTCATGTATCTGGTCAGTCAGCTTGCATTCCTGGTGAAGAAGGCAGTGAGGAAAACAATAGGAACCACATCAGTCTGGACATAGATGATGAGAAGGATGGCGAAGGTGTGGAGGAGGACGCCACACCTGGGTCAGCTGAGTAGGCTGCGAGGCAGCAATCGAAGCGAAAAGGAAAGTTTATTAGCCCAAGGAAGAATAGCCCTAGGAAGAAAGTGAAGAATCCTATGGTTAGGGTCATGTCACGCATGGTCGAAGATGTTATTAGCTCTAACTGTGTAACCTCGAAGGCATTGAATGGTGACTTCATTATGATCTCATATGTTTAGCAGATTGACTATTGATGGAATCAGAAAAAAAAATGATCTCATATGTGTGCTGTTGTTAATAGATGTGTGTCAGAGAGGCATTATTTTAATTTTTAATGTCACGTGCAAATTAAAACTAACATATATATAATAAAACAAATAAAGAAAATATAAAGAAAACAAATAGAGAAAATATAATGGGTCAAGGGTATTCTAGACATTACAAATCAATACAGCTCAAAAACTGATAACCAAAACAGCCAGAAGCATGGTTGCCAAACAGGTCCAGCTTTTGCAAATGTAGCTTCTGGAAAAGCTAGCTTCTTAGGGTCAAAAGCCATAAGCAGCTTTTAAAGAAGTTGCAGCTCAAACAAATAGGCCCTTAATGGAAGGAGATGAAGAAGAAGCCGATGTCGAGCTACGCTGAGCTACGAGGCTACCTAACCCACGACCCTGGAGCACACCCGCTCCGATCGCTCCGACCACCACCGCTAGATCCGAGCCTCATGCACGCGGATCCGGCCTCCAACGGAGTGACCTCCCGAGATGGGCCTAGGAGAAGGGGAGGTAGGAAAATGAAAAACTGGCGACAAACTCCACCACTGCTCGTGAAGATGGGGACGAAGAAGGAACGAAAGTCGCGCGTCGCATTCCAATCTGGGATGACGCAAGGCGAACGGACGTCGGACGGGACATGCTGCGAAGGAGGGCAACGAGGTACATGACACCGCCCAAAGAAAAGGGGGGGCGGGGTCACGAGGCAACCAACGTCCACGGGCCTCAGTCGAGCACCAAACGCCGGACGCCAACGCCCACAGCGGGGGGAGAGGAGGAAGGCACAGCCACCGCCCATCACGGACGCTACAGGCCACCGACACACCAAAAGGACCTTTGATGCCGGCCATCGCGCCTGCCGCATGCAGCCACCGCACCGCTGGATGTCGTCCCCGGCCAAGAGGGCTCGCAACCACACCGGACCCGACGACCCCTCGGCCGGAATAGGCATCGGCAGGGTGGAGTCACCGCCGCTCGCCATTCTCACAGCCGCAGTCCGACGAGAAGGGAGAGGGGGTCTGCCTCACTACCACCACCTCGGTAGAGGGGGCACCGACGGGCGGAGTGCTTAGGAAGCCCGCCAGCGCCGCCGGGGGTAGAGAAGGGGATGGGAGAGCCGCGTGGGAGGGGAGCGGAGTACGGGAAAACAGAGGAGGAGGGGACTGCCTGGGAAGGAGGGGGAGGGCGGCTAGGGGGTAACCCTAGCCGTCGGCCGCGTCGCATGCGCACCCCCTCACAAATTTAAAGTTTTTATTTTCCAAAACTATGACAGCAACTGTTATGGTACAATTCTCAAAACGTTTAGCTACTCGAAAGGACTCTCTAAAAGATGGTTTGGATAGCTGGATTTACATAATAACGGTTGTTCTCATGAAAATGTTGTGAAATATCGTAAAGCAAACTAACCTAATTCTTCTTTGAATTCAATTTGTGGATTCAAAATCCGTCCTATTTCTACAAAATTTTGCTTGAAATTTGCACAGAGTCGCTAACGGTCATCATCTGGTGTCCGGTGGTTTTCAGTAAAGAAAATTTGAAACCCTAGTTGGTTTAATCGCCCTTCTATTCCTTTGAGAGCTTCATCAAGCAGTTTCGTAGTTTTTAACAGACAGTTTTAAGAAATCAAAATGTCTAGAAAAAACAAGGATAGGGTAGACTTCACAATTCTGTAAGCCGATCTAAACATCGACCAATCACATAGCAGGTTTCTTTCGCGGTTGATCTCGCAAGAAAAATCAGCTTGTAAGCTCCAACTATGAGATGAGCAACAGTGGGAAAAAAAAAGGGCAGTAAACCAGTGGGAAACAACTAGGAGAATGAAAATGAGAGGCCATCGCCACAAGCGTTATGACGTGCGAGCATACGGCTAAATACCACGCGCGGGTTGGCGTTAAGAACGACTTGGTTTGCGACTGTATTATTGTTCATATATGGATAAATACCAACGGGTTGCGCGTAGCTGCTAATCCTCTTCGTACCTGTCAGTCGTGCCAATTAGCATGTCATTCAATCATATGCTAATCAGCCCCAAATCCCAATTAGTTGAGTGATCGTATGTATGTACGACACAAAGACAAACGCGATTGGGTGGCGCTGGCCGTTGCTGCAGGGGGTAGGTACTTTTGCGTGCAGCCGCGCGTGCATTGGCACATGCACAAAGAATTGGAGGGGGAGCAGGCGAGCCCGTGGGCCGTGGCGGTCGCAATGGAACCCGTAAATTTGACTGGTGCAGTGGTGCGGCTGTGCGAGGGATGGGCGCCGGGCGTGCAGGCGCAGCCAATCCGACCTTGCTTCTGCACGGCCTAGCCTTGCATTAGTGCGTCGCCGCCGGGGCACCCAGTGTCCCAGACTCCCAGTTCCTGGCTTCCTGCCCGACCGCGTCCACGCGCCGTCTGTCGGCAATGCAGGATCGTTTTCTCCGTTCTGCATAAATTAAATTGTTTTATATCGAACTCTTTAAGGTCGTGTTTGGTCGATGCTATTAACTAGATTAGCTTTTTTAGATCTCTAATATTAGAATATTAAAAGGCGTCACTTCACTAAAGAATTATTCGTAGGTGTCATTCGTGGTGACAAATCCATATAATCCACTCAAATTACTCCAACATAATCCATCTTAACAAATTCATCATATCTAACTTAAAAAAGCATTAAACGTCGCCGAGGAAGCCGATTGTATTTGATTAGGAACGGGGTTCTCGTCGAGCTTTGAACGGAAAGAAAGCCCCTTTCTACTACAATGAGATTTTCGAGATGTCAAAAAGATTTTGGTGTGAAAATAAGAGAAAATAGACAGAAAGAGTTATCCTGATTTTGGGCCTCCTAGAAATAGTGATAATAATTCTACTCCAAAGCAGTGTTGATATAGATGAATGAATGCATGTACAGAGATGTAGTTGTCCTTTTCTATACTAAGCTAGAGATGATAGCTGTCGTGTCTAACTGCACGCCATTGATAATCTAATTATGCCGCATTAACGCTGTTAATACGCAACATAAGTTAGCTCCCACGTCCAGGACGTGGAGCAACAATATCCTACGTCGCACAATGTGGGCACACTTGACATTGAAAACCTTGTCCAGCGCCCCTCCATGCAGCAAGGCTGCCGGAGACTGCGATATCTAGGACGGGCAAAGCTATCTGGAAAGAATCCGGACAACTAAGAACTCTACGGCACGTTAGAGGATTGAGCAAGTTGCTCGATCAGGATGAGGAGGTTGTTCTTTCATACTATTTACAATCTTGTGCATTGTTCCTAGGACATATAGAGATAAATATTGATGAGGCAGGGACAAATGGGGCATTTGCCCTAAGGTCACCTCCAATGCAGTCTAACTTAGGTTAACATAGATACTATTCAGTCACTATTTACACCTTTTTAACTGTTCATCTATATTTTTCTCTCTCCTATTTTATTCGTTAGACTAGGACAACTTAAGTTAGGTCCTATTGGACATGTTATAAAGGTATCATCAAACTATACTAATTTAGATCAGTTCAACACCATATATTTATCTTTTCTATTTTACTTGATATATAGTACTAAGAAAAGCAAGTTAGGACTTAGGCCCCATCGGTTAATATTATAAAAAGATGAGATTATAGAGGACGTTCTGCCATAAAATACAAAGAACATTAACAAACTTCCTTTTTTTCCCCACTAGTGGACAAGAGAGAGAGGAAGTCAGCGTAGCACAATGGGCGGCCTCTGCGGATCCTTTCTATTCTCGCTCGCGCCCTGCCACTGCCAGTGCCAGTGCCAGCACGTCGTCCCCCACGCCCCAAGCTCCCACTCCCACAACAATGGCTGTGCACCGCGCAGGCATGCATGCAGTGATTCAGGCCGGCTACCTAGCCTCTGCCCCGTAGGCTGCCGTCCCTCTGCTCCCCGCCCATGCGCGCATCATCACCGCGGCCGGCACACACCAAAATCGCCACTCTTGCCATCATGCCTGCCTGCCTGGTGCTCGAGCTCGACACCGCCGGCCTCCCCAATCCCCATTGCCGTGGCTGCAGCGAGAGGTCTCGACTCTCGACTCTCGACTCTCGCGTGTATAGTCACCTCACCTCGCCAAGGACACATGTACTCCATGTCTCCATCTCCTTGCTACTGCCAGTAGCACCGCCGAAACGTAGGAGTGCTACGGCTATATAATAGACAATCTCTGCATGCATATGCTCGTGCGATGGGCGATGATGAGACCCTTTTGGCAGCGGCCGTGTCCCCCGCCTCCCGGCCGTGCCCCAGCACCACTGAGCAGGTGCACACGGAAAGGCGGTGACCCACAATAAAGCCTCATTGTTTGTTTGCTTCTTGGAGCGGGGACACGCTGCACTGCGTGTCGTGCCGTGGCCGTGCCCAGCCCAACCCAACCCCAGCTCGCCCGTGCAACTGCTGCACCGCTTGCTGCTGCGCCTTCTTTCCATGCCCTACTACACGAGCGCTACGTGGGGATCGGAGCTAGCCACCGGGTGGGTGCTTGGCTTGCTGGGTGCACGCGCCATGGTGGGCTTCTCGGCTGTCAGCTCAAAGTCAACTTGGTGCCCCAAAACTGCCTGCTGCTGCTGTGCTATTTGGGTATTTGGTTAGTCCGTAATTGGATCCCAAGTTTACTATAAACTCTCTGCCTCTCTTCACGGGCAGTCTGTGCTTGTGCTGTGTATCTCCGCACATCACTTGGCCTTGCCCAGGGCGATGGCCTTTGGTGCACGAGGTGGATAGTATGTCTACAGCATTGCCACCAACTGCCGGTACAATGTCACCGACAGCAGCATGTTCGCTGGCTCTGGACAGTCTTGGGCTCTTGGGTTGAAAAGAACTCGACCCATGTATCTAGCATCGCACTGTACATCATATAAAAGACCAGTATCTTCAAAAGATACAAGATAAAGCAACTGATCCATCGAAGTTTAGCTAAAGATCTAGATAGACTGCTAAAGGCAAAGATTCTTTTAGAGTGTAGTGTAAATTGTGAAAAGAACTTAAGAGATGGATAAAAAAATTTCTAATAATGTTTTAGAGAGAATATATAGAAAAGCTGTTGATGAAACTCTTAAAACCTATCCATGATGATAAAAACTTGGTATCAACAGGCTTCAAAGAGTAGCACCCTTTTAACATCTTGTACTTATGAAGCACACACTGAGCAATCAAAACTGAACAATCCCCTGAAAATAACATGCGGAGAAGTAATATTTGTTCTGTTTGTAAAAAAAAAAAGATCGTTCTCACAAGTAGGGGCATAAACGGTCCGGATATTTTCCAGACCGGATCAGTCAGATCCAGATAGAATCGGCTTGGATATTTTTGGATTCGGTATCGGATAATTAGTTTCGGATACGGTATCGGATATGGGACGGTCAATACCACCGGATCGGAAAAATTTTCAGATATCCTGCCTGGATATATTTCGGATATCTGGTTGAGGCCCACCCACCCTACAAGCAACAGTCCAACTGGTCTAAGGCCCAACGGCCCAACTTGCATGAATTATTGATTTCTAAAATTAAATATACATGCTAGATCGTCTTGTTTACTTGATTTTTCCTATCTATGAATGTATTTACATGCCGCTATGTCTTAAAAGTTAAAACTATTTGTTGGCTTAATAATATATGCCACTTTGTTAATTGACTTACAATTATTTGTTGTTTGGTTATGTTTCATACTTCGATAAAATATCTGTAACCGTATTCTGTTCGATTCGTATTTGGTCCGTATTCGTGCCCAACAATATCCGATCCCGTATTCGTATCGGAAATATGTGTAACCGGATCTGATTTCGAGAAAAACATACGGTTAAAGATATGGTTTTAGCCATTATCTGATCCGATCCGGACCATTTATACCCCTACTCACAAGCGTGCTGGTGATCATACTAATTAAAATTATACTACAAACAAACCTTTCTTCACTGTAGCACCATGGTGGGCGGAAGCTTGCAGCTTGCCAACATAGACAATTAATTGACGGTCGTTGGCAGCAGAATATGTTGGGCATGCAAGCTGCAAAACAAAGGCCGGGTTCTTTTCGGCGTATCGTTGCGTTGATATATTACTATAGAAAAATTTGAGATTCCTCGAAAAAAGGTCTAAAGATTTTAAAAATAATTTAAAAATATTTTTAAGATCTTTGAAAGGACTAATAAAAGCCATGAAAAAATCATTACAAATTATTGCAACATATAGGCTATATAAAAATAACAAAATTGTTACAGTAATACGTAACGGTATGTAACGTTGAAAAGAACAAGGCTAAAGTCTTCAAAGATAAAATGTATGTTGAATACAAAAAAATGTGATATAAAGTGTGAAGAAATTTTAGAGAGACGGATAGAGTATGCAGTAAATAGTGTTAGAGTATGCATTTAGAATTTCAGGCGAAGATAGGTTATAAAAGAAAAAAAATAGAGCAACTCCATCTGGAACTTTAAATACACACTCTATAACATTATTTACTGCATATTCTATCGATTCCTCTAAAATTCCTTCACATTATATAGTACACTTTGAAAAAATCTTTTCCTACAGCAAATACTCCTTAAACATCTCATTGTGTAAATACACTTTTTCTTGGCTTATTAGAAAAAAAATGCCAATACTTTCCTCCTTTTGGTCTGAAAATGACACTCACATGAAAAAAAAAATTTATTCTCTCCTGTCAAGGGAAAAAAAATATGACACGAATGCCCCCAAATCATGTAGCTCAAACCGGCCAGTTGCATGCTAATCAACGGCACACACATGCTAAACTTCTCAAATAAAAACAATAGATTCTTAGAACTCGACGCATGTTAAGGGAGAAATTTTTTGAATCTGACAAAAGCTAACCAACCAACCAGGTGCACCCGAGCTTACCAAAAGCATGCAACCTAAGAGAGATTTAGCTGTAATCAATGTTTTAAATAGCGGGCTATAGGTTTTAGCGGAGCACTTCTGAAAACGCTAAGACAGCTATAGCGCCGCTATAGCGGCCGCTAAGCAGTTTAGCGTTTTTCAGAAAAATGTAAAAAAATTTAAAAAATAGTATATATATGCTTCAAAGTGACAAAGTAAAAACTCAAAAAACATTGATGCAGTGCTCGACATGCCCACTCCTACACAAATTTAGTACTTTACTGGTTCGACACATTGACGCTAATGACATAAACAAATAACAAATTTGATGTCAACAAATCGGACAAGCAAAATGCTAAACGCTATGGCCGCTAAGCAGTTTAGCGGCGCTAAATCCCGCTATAGCGCTCTTAGCTGTGATAGCGGACATATATGCAATAGCGTAGCGTTTACACGGCCAAAACGCTATAGCGGCGCTATAACCCGCTATTTAGAACACTGGCTGTAATATAAACCAATGGATGGATGACACAGGTTAGGCGGAAAACACGACACACAAACATAAAATTTTGCATTGTCTTCATTCACGCTACATGTGAAACACAAGAGAATAAGTTCTGTACAAGTCTAGCTATTTTTCGCAATAAACCACACCGAGGAAAAAACAGGTAGATGCAACATCATTCGGTATTAATCATTTAGCGTTGTTGAGGAACAAACACAGAGTCACAAGTTTTTTTAATTAAGTTTCTACTTGCTTAGTAGCCAAAAACATGTCTCATAACCGGTCTGTCTTTATATGAAAAAAGTAGCAGCGTAAGAACTAGAGAGTCCCCCTTGTAGCCAAAGCCATATAACTGTTGTCCTTTTCTCTTCTTTGGTGGTGGTTCATTGCTTCCACCCTTGCAATACTTTGGTCGATGGTCTAATCCTTCACAAGCCTTGCATTTGTACATCTTTGTAGTACTTAGTTTGTATGAATCCTTGATCCTTTGATTTCTAAGTCTACCTGAAGTGTTATGAGAATTTTCTCCCACAACACAAGTGTGGAACTGTGGATGATTGTTTTTGAGGAACTGGAGTGCGTTTTGGATTCTTCTCTACTATCTTGCTCATGGGATAGTTGAATTCTTCAAGTGTGTAACTCGTTGCAGGAGGCCACATATTCTTGTCAAAGACTTCTCCTTTGAACTTCTTCCTAATTTTTTTTGTAGAGATGCCTACAACATTCCCTATGCTCCACACCAGGATACACCGTAGTGACTGTTTATTCTACTTCTTTTCTCACATAGGTATTTATCACTAAGCCAGGTGAAAACTGCATTGCTTTCTTTAGGTTAGTGACGAGCCACTCCCAACTATTCGTCGACTTTGTTTATATAATGTCGTAGGAAGCAAGGGAAGGGAACAGGTAAAGGAAGGGGATCGGGAACTGGGGGGAAGGAGATCCTCTGCAGTACTGCTCTCTGCAGTACTGCCACTGACATGTGGGCCATGTCCCCATGAGGCCCACATGTCAGCGACAGTACTGCAGAGAGCAGTACGTCAGAGGATTCGCTTCCGAACTGGGGAGGGGGGGAGCATGGAGCGGCTGAGCCCTACTGGTTGCTAATTACCAGCGTGGTAGAAAGCAAGGGGAAGGGGATAAGAACAGGATGGGGAGGAGTAAGGCCACCTTTAATGCAAGGTGCTTAGAGCTAGATGCTTAAGTTGCCACATCACTAAGCACCTCGTATAAAAACTCTTCCTTCCAATGCATCAGAGCTTCTAGAGGTGTTTATAAATTATAATTGCCTTATTAGCACCTGGGCCAGGTGCTTTAATCTCCAATGGCCCGTGGAGCTGCTCGAAGAAGAATAAGGCGGGGGCGTTGGTGTGGAGGTCACTGCTCAGCGGCTGCCTCGGGGGCGGTGGCGCGGGGGAGGTCCGAAAGAGCAAGATCCGGCCGCGCGGCGGCGGCGGCGGGCTGTGGCAGCTGTCGTTCACAGATCTGAGCGGCGCGGCGAACCAGGACCTGTCGGCGTCGTTGGTGGGCTCCAACCTGCACGTGTTCACCGTCGCGGAGTGGCGCGCCGCCACGCGCGGCTTCGTCTCCGGCAACCTCCTCTGCGAGGGTGGGTTCGGCCCCGTCTACAAGAGCTTGGTCGACGGCGGCATCAAGCCGGGGCTCAAGACGCAGGCATCAAGCCAGTGGAGCTGCTCGAGCTGCTCGATAGGGATGGGAAGGAAGCATCGAGGCAAGCGGCTGTAGAAAAAAAGGTCGCAAGCACCGTGTAGCAACCGATGCCAACCTAGATATCTTCTCTCTCCTCTAAGCATCTCTATTTGCTGATGTGGCAAAAAAACCCGATTTTTTTCTCTAAACATATACTTAAACACCTGCATTGGAGATGGCATAAGGGAGGTGTACCGATGGAAGGAGTATCAGCGGCCACCGGAGTATACAGATGCGGTCGTCGGAAATAGCTGGAGTAGAGAGGAGCTTCAACGGTTGCCGCCCTAGTGAGGAGGTCGGTAGATTGGGCAACCACAACAAGGTGAGGACGATGCCTGGATTGGGCATGCATCCTTGAGGCCATAGATGTAATTCTGTGTGATCCAATCAATGTAATCGACGGAGACTCTCACCATAATGTCCTTCTATGAAAAAAATTGAGAAAGTAGTGTCGTTTTTCTAATAAGCAAAAAAAAAAAGAGAATGGCATATTCATAATTAGAAGATGATCAGTGGCATGGAGCCAAATTTTCCCATAAAAAATATTGTAATAGTATAATAAAAGTTTACAATCTACGCTATTAAATTGAGAGGAGAAATAGACAACTCAAATGTCGTGCTTGTGAACGCGACGGCGAGAGGGCGGCGTGTCCGTGGCGCAAATGGACAGGCACAAGTGTCGAATCGGATGCATAAGCCGATTAGGGAATTTTATCATTTTCTTATCAATTACAGATCAAAATGACTGGCATGCTTTAAACCCAAATATTTAGTACCATCAAGAGACAGATCCTTAGCCAACGTCAGAGCTGACCGAAACGGGCCGACCCGGTGCGAGCCTGGTTGGATCGGTTACTATGCGAACCGGGCCAACGGACTACGGTCTTGGCCTAGGTTTGGTTCGCACGGTGAACCGAACCGAACCGAGCCGACCCAATTTTTTATTAGCCGGTTTATTTTATTTAAAATATATAAAAAAATAAGAAAACCATTATATTTCACAAATATACATTATAAATTAAATAATTATATTATTTATCATAAGAAAAATATATAGAAATACATATATTTAATTAAATTAACATACTACAGTAGCGAACTTAACCGAGCTGGGCCGTCACTATACGAACTGAATCGGGCTGGCCCGTTGGGCCGAGGTGCCGGCCTAGGTTTGGTTCGGTGAACAGTACGGGTCGGCTCGGTTCGGTTCAGCCGGACCGGCCCATTTGGCCACCTCTAGCCAACTTGTGTAGTGAGATCATCGATAACTTTTCACATCAACACACCTATCCAATTAACCTACCAAAATGGCTAGAGAAAGAGTGTGTGTATGATTTTATTGTAACCTTCACTTTGTGCAAATAAAAAAACCATAATCCCATTCAAATACCCTATATCATTAAATGTGACTCTCAAACACGATTTGATTGCACACTCGTCCTCGCACCCACTTACTCTTTTAGTCAAAGGCAATGAAAATGAAGATCCAGACTACCGTAATGGATACAAGGAGATCCGAGAGGCTAACATGTAGGACGAGTGTTGGGCTAGACTCCATACGCTTGCATGGTGTATCAAGCACAACCTCGAGGCCTGACTTTTCTATGTTTCTGCATATTCTAGATCATGGTAAGTTTACATTTTGATATTGTAATATTTGGCTAGACGACATATTTGAATTGAGCCACTATGTGCTTTGCTCAATACAATAAAGGGTTAATTGAATAGATGCCACTGCACAACCTCTCTATTTAAGATCCACCTATGTTCCCTTTGTATTGTGAGAAATGCCATTATGGAAATGTATTTATTCAATAAATGCTACTCCGTACCATTCATTTTTAGCCTATATCCAAAGCGCGATATGAGCTGAAGCAGAGGTTTCATTTTTCTAAAGTAAAGAAATAATCCATACATGTACATCTGAAACTTATATGGCCAACACAGATTTACGTCGACATACAAAATGCTGAAAACTACGAAATGATTGTTCTAACAAAAAACCATTTTAATCAATAATTATGCTATTCATTCTTCCTCCATAATTAAAAAAGAACGTCATGACGATTGGCAACGAATTTAAGAGACTGACTTGTCTGGATGATTTTTTCGCGTTGATATTTTTTTGTAGCAATGTCCAGTAATGTAATCAGTAGGCTCCTCCAAAGATACCACTATGATTTGGCTCCCCGCAGAGTTCTGCTCCCTGCACCAAAGACTCGTTGCTGCTGTTCAAATAAATGGCAAGCTGTTTTTTGCCCTAGATCAGGCTGGAAGCCTGGAACAGGGTAGCTCATAATTACCCAGACGGGTTCGTTGGAAAACTTGGAGGCTTGCCATCTGAGAGCCATACCGTACCGAGCAATGCTTTCACTTCGCACATATTGACAAAACAAATGAACGTTGGACCTGCGCGTCGCTCAGCGGCTCAGGTTTATTGCCGAGCCTAGTACGTACTCCCTCCGTATCAAAATATTTGTCACTTTTGACTTTTGAACAAACGTTTGACCACTCGTCTTATTCAAAATATTAGCACAAATATGTAAAAAAATAAGTCATACTTAAAATATATTTAGTGATAAAACAAGTCACAACAAAATAAATGAAATTTACATAATTTTTTTGAATAAGACGAATGGTCAAACATTTGTTCAAAAGTCAAAAATGACAAATATTTTGATACGGAGGGAGTAATTTTCTGTAGAAATGCAATAAACAAAACCAAATATAATCTAGAGTTAGACAATATATAAAGCATAGAGACCATTGTAATAATGACTGGTTGATCAAATGATCAATAAAGATTACAATGTCTGACTTTCTCTCTATATACGTGTGTCTTTGATCTTATAATTGTGTTCAACTACCGTGAATTATAACAATATCAATTCCCCAAGCATCTTGTTTCTCCTTTTCTGATTTGGACTTTTTACATAAATGACATTATAAAGTGTCGAAGTTTTTTTTTTCCTGATTTTTCTGAATTTGTTTATGATTTTTCTGATTTTTCTATTATTATCTTAATTATCATGATTTGTTCTGATTTTTTTACCTTTTTTGAATTTTTATATTTTTTCCATGTTTTTTTTACAATTTTTTGAATTTTTTAATGTTTTTATAAATTTTCTGGAATTTTCATGAATTTTTTATGATTTTGATGATTTTTCTAAATTGATTTACGTGACGTGGATGCCACGTCGGCTGCCACGTCATCACTTAACTAGACACGCAAGCGTTTAACGGCCACATCTGCGCCACGTCATCACTTAACGGATGCCCTAACGGTTTTGGGGCCAGCGTGCAAACGGAGACAACTTCAGGGGGCCGAAAAAGTAAAACTGAAGTTCAGGGGGCTATGTGAGATCTGCTGCAAGTTCAGGGGGTAACAGTGTAATTTTCTCTAAAAAATGCTGGAAACTACGAAATGATTATTCTAACAAAAAAAACATTAATCAATAATTATGCTATTCATTCTTCCTCCATAATTAAAAAAGAACGTCATGGCGATGGGCAACGAATTTAAGAGGGACTTGTCTGGATGATTTTTTCGCGTTGATTATTTCTTCGTAGCAATGTCTAGTAATGTAATCAGTACTAGGCAGTAGGCTCCTCCAAAGATAGCACTATGATTTGGCTCCCCGCAGAGTTCTGCTCCCTACACCAAAGACTCGTTGCTGCTGTTCAAATAAATGGCAACCTGTTTTTCGCCCTAGAGGCTGGAAGCCTGGAACAGGGACCACAGGGTGGCTCATAATTGCCCAGACGGGGTAGTTGGAAAACTTGGAGGCTTGCCATGAGGGTAGGGGTGAAAACAAGCCGAATTCGAGCGAGCCAGCCTCCGGTTCGGCTCGGTTCGGTCGTTACCGAACCGAGCCGAGCCAAGCTCGGCAGGGTGCCTAAGCTGAAAATTAGGCTCGGCTCGTTGGAAGCTCTCGTGACACTAGAAAAACATTGGCCTCCCAACTTTTTAAGGCATTAATCATTACAAAATATAAATTAGCATTATACATATGAGTATCAAAATGACTTGTGCATGCATACATGGGTTTTGATCTATTTTATGTGCCTTTTGGCAATAGGATATGCCATTTTCTAATGATTAAGACATGGAATAAATAGCATTAGCATGTAAACAAGGCAAAACGAGCCGAGCCCGAGCGAGTCAGCATCTGGCTCGGCTTGGCTTGCTAATGGCCACGAGTTGAAAATGGGGTTCGGCTCGTGCTCATTTATAAACGAGCCGAACACAAACCGAGCTTTTACCGATCCAAACCCGAGCAGCTCGCGAGCTTCGAGCTAAAGTTCCAGCCCTACCTAAGGGTGGCCGGCGATACTAGCTCCTCGGTGTAACGGAATTATTAGCTCCAATAAAAAAAAAAAAGGAATAGCATGCCGGGCGATCACTGAGAGCCGTATCGCCGTACCGAGCAATGCTTTCACTTCGCACATATTGACAAAACAAATGAACGTTGGACCTGCGCGTCGCTCAGCGGCTCAGGTTTATTGTCGAGCCTAGTACGTACGTACCATACATCCCCATTCTTCTTCCTCTCATTGTTGAACGCACAAGAAGCCGTGATCTGCCATTTGGCGCGGGCCGGCGACGTCGGCTTAGAGCTTAGGCGATTGATGCTTCACAAATTTCGCGTACGTACATACGTACACACAGGACAACTGCAAACCCAATGACAGCAGAATACAGAGCATCATTCCAATAGTATAAGTTTGGATCTTTGTATTACTCTCTATTCCACGTTTCTACTATTCACTTTTCTTACCAAGTCATTATTCTCAAAAGGACATAAAGACAGAAGAGACTCGATAAGAGTATAGGTGAGCATCTCCAATGAACCCCTCCTCCTTCCTCTCTTTGGTGTCAGCGACACCCTTCTCCATCACTTGTTCACCGGCGCTGACCTTCCTCCTCTTTCTCAAATTGTTCACGCACCTCCACCACCGTTGTTGTCAACCCACCTATCCACGACCAGTGGCGCCCTCACGGCCTCACCTGCTCCCGCTCCCGCCACCACCTCAACCCCACCCATCATAATCTCGCCGCCTTGTGCTTGATCCCCCCTCCGTCTTCCGACCGCCTTCATCATTCTCCGCGGCTCTGCGGCGTCACTGTAGCCTTACCAACCTCACCATGATCCCCTCTCCATCATAGTGCCACTGCTTCCTCGGTCTCCCTCTATGCCTGACCGGCATGACGAATCCATTCGTGTACGAACCCTAAAGCGGCCGCGCCGCTGGAGACAGGTAAAACGGCGTGCCGTGGATCCAGATGAGTTTGAGCAGAATCACAATTTTGCAAAACCTGCTTTTGGGGAAAAAACGCAAATATAAATTCAGAGAAAAATTCTCTAAATTTAAATCGGTGATATATGAAAATTGAGGAAATTTTGAACATTGAACACTGCATGCTCGCATTCGCACACGCTTGCTCTTGGCAAGAGAATATGGCCAGAAACTCGGGGAGTAGTACTATACACTATCCAGGACCCCAGTGACCCAGTGTGCATACTCGCCAAAATTTCGCGTTCACACACGGTGGCGGTGGCACACACACGCGGACGCACCAAAAGCCTCGAGGGCTTGAGGCTGCTCTGCTGCAGTGCAGGCCTGCAGCACCACACCAACGACAAGTGAGGCAACAATCAAATCCCTATTTATTCGCCCCTCCCTGCTCCGATTGCTGCATCCATCCGCCTCCGGCCTCCCCCTGGATTGACTTCCTTCCAGGTTCGCAACCCCATCCGGAGCAGAGCCCAGGTGCGCCCATGGCTCCGATCGGTGTGGGCGACGCCCTCCCCGACGGCCAGCTCGGGTGGTTCGACGAGAACGACCAGCTGCAGCAGGTCTCCGTCCACGCCCTCGCCGCCGGCAAGAAGGTCATCCTCTTCGGCGTCCCCGGCGCCTTCACCCCCACCTGCAGGTTCCGTGCTCCCACCTCCCCATTCCCCTTCCCCCTCCCTTGGGCGCGTGCCCTCCTCCTAATTTTGTCAGTGGTGGGTTTAACAGATCGAGAAAAGCCGGAGTGGCAAGAGTTAGTGTTTGTAGTTGGTGGGTTTTGCAAGATTGAAATGGACGGCTTTTGTTTCGGAATTTAACTGCGCTTTGGCGTCACAGCCACTTCCTTGGGTGGTTTCAGAATGGGAGGAAAGAACTTCCTTGGGTGGCTTCAAAGTGGGAGGAAAGAACTTGGGGATGGATCTTATCTCATCTTCTAGCTGGTGAATTGCTCGATTGAAAAGTAGGCATCGATACAATACATCATTCTGGCTTAGCCCTGCCATTGTTGATTCGAACGTGAGGGAATATGCAAATTTATTCGTTAGGCAGGTTGTATTTTCAATGCTAGTAGCGTCCAAGAGTAGATGGATCCAGGGAGAAGTTTTGGCATGTATGTGATACTGACCTAGGCCCTGCAATTTGTGGATAGGGATTCTAGGTGAGTTTTTGTTCAACTTGTAACTTCCCCTTCCTGTTTTTATCTGTAAAAGGAAATTTGTAAGCATGGATGCAACTGACTTTAACTTGAAGAGCACGCTGTAAATATTTAGCCAGGAGAAGGGCCTGTTCCTGCTATATGTTTGACAGTTTACTGTGACATGGCATCTCAGTCTACTTCACCATCATACACAGTAGGTACGACTTTGTAGTGATTCCTCTTACATAATTAAAACTGGGTTCAATGGAGCCACCTCATTAATCCTAAAATCCTAGAAATTCCCATGTTAATCAGAAAGAAGAAGAGAGATATAAGCCGTTGATTATTGTGGGCCTAGATTATAATGGATTAGGTTAAAAGAAAGATTTTGTATGAACTACCGACAAAAAAATACAAATTCAGAAATTTTTTTTTATAGAAATAAGAGTACATGCCAAATTAAAAAAAGAGTTTATCAACTATAATAAAAAATAGAATTAAGAGTCCATGTCAAATTAAAAGAAAGATCCCATATCCGCTACGATAAAAATCAAAATTGTATAGAAAATAATAGGAATAAGTGTTTATGTCAAATTAAAGGATTGAGACGAATCTAGCCGTGCAAACACGCGGGGCACCATGCTCATTAATAGAATGTGGGCAGTTCTCTTGTATATTGTAGAATAGAAATTCCGTTGGTGAGTTTCTGACCCCACACCAAGAAAGATCATGTTCCCAGAACAATTCAAAAAATTGGTCACAATGTCCATTCATTTTTTAATCTAATGTCTTGTTAATTCGACCAATATAAAAATGTTTCACCAATTAATAAATAATCATGGCCTATTTGAAAAAGCATATGATTTCATATGAAATGGTCTGCTTCACACAGGAATAAAAAAGAAATCCGCACACTCCAAACATGGCTTTAGGTACTATTGTATAGTTGCGCAAAGAACTAAAGAAGTGATTTTTTAAAATATCAAACAGAAAAGAAATCATGCGGTCATTCCTGTCTGCTTCTCATTTTTTGTTAAGACCAATGTTACATTTACATGCATGTCTAGTCTATTTGTTTAGACTTAATTTTGCAATCTTTTCATTGCTCTGCCACTGTGTATGGGGATGTCGTGCGAAAAGTATGCATGTGAAGTGTTTTACAAAGAAAAGGGGGTTCTGTTGATCTTGTTCTTGTGACCCTTTTTTTATAGACTTCTATTTTCAATTAGTGAAAAGCCAAGGCACTCACGAAACCATATTGTTTCTGTTCTATGTATTTCTTCTATGGTTACAGCAATCAGCATGTGCCTGGTTTCATAAGTCAGGCTGAGCAGCTCAAAGCCAAGGGTGTGGATGAGATCCTGCTTGTGAGTGGTATGTATGTTGCATTTAGTTTTGTTTCTCTTAGTATTCCTAAAGCAATTATTGCCTAACCATGTTGTCAATTATTTGACCTGAACACGGAAGGTCGTGTGAAAATATTATCGTTCTTTCAGATATTGTGATTTTTCAATGTTCTCTGCATAGTTTTAATTTGTAAGGTTGCTCTTTCGGTGTGCATTGAACAATTCATTTTTACCTGCTGTTTAAAATTGGAGTTGCAGTCAAGTGCCAAGAGTTACAATAGTTTTGATCGCACAATGATTTGAGTAACAGGTAATTGTATTTCGTATAATGATATATGATATGTGACATGTAGTTATTATCTCCTGTATATGATTGCCATAATGCATAGATCTAGTTTTTTTCCCACTTGCATTACATGTTTAACCTAGTTCTGTTCTAGAGACGCTGCATTACATATTGAAGATACACTACTTTTTTAAGGCTTGACCGAAAGTAGCTCGCCCATAGTACCACTTAATTTATTCACTGTGCTATCATTTTGCAGTTAATGACCCCTTTGTCATGAAGGCATGGGCGAAAACATACCCTGAGAACAAACATGTGAAATTCCTTGCTGATGGATTAGGGACATACACCAAGGCGCTTGGTCTTGAGCTTGATCTTACAGAGAAAGGATTGGGTATTCGCTCGAGGCGGTTTGCTCTCCTTGCTGACAACCTCAAGATCACTGTCGCAAACGTCGAGGAAGGTGGCCAGTTCACAATCTCTGGTGCTGAGGAGATCCTCAAGGCACTGTAGAAGATCCAGCTATTTGAAACCGTATCATACACGTGGACCTGGTGTCATATCGATCAAAGACCTGTGTGCCAAATTAGTAGTGCGAATAAACTGCCTATGGGCACTACCTAGCTCTATGTGTTTTAATCTTTTGTGGAATTGTTTGAAGCCATCTGTCACTGTTCAAACCTGTACTGTTTGGTACTCAATGTTGACTTTTGCAGTTTCTCTCTCTTTTGAATCTTATCTTTTGGTGGCAATGACTTCAGGGCTAGAATTCGAAAACCAAAATTTGAAATTTTTAAAATTTACCAAAGTGGCTGGTAGCCGCCTAGCCGGTAACCAGATGGTTGTCAGTCTGTTTCTGGACTATTCCAGATTCAAAAGAAAAAAAAAGTGCTACATTTTCATCCTCAAATCACTCTTGCTTGATTTCTATGAACACGAGCATCAAATTTTCGTTCGAACTAGTATGAAAGCACTAATCCTTGGACCGGTGTAGACTGATACGGCTTGTGAAGCGTTTGTCGGTTACTACTCTGCACATCAAAGTATCAGACACCATGCTGTAGATTTGGTGCATATGGAGTATTAGTCTATGCGTATGGGCAAGTGATTGCTGCTCATCTGAGACGAGAAGATTGAAATTTGCAGGGGCTTTTGTACTTGTGCCGCCAAAACACCCCCCTCCCCCCCCCACCTCCCCATTTCAGTCGCTCTGGCAAATAGTTTTGAGCTATTTACAAATGTTCTCCCTCAGTGTAGACGCCTCCTCGAATCTTGCAGCACATCGCATTCATTCATGCAGCTGTTTCTTTTCCACAATCCACAGTACAGCTACTGAGCTACCTCCGCGAAAAGCTCGACCCACCCCCCACGGTCTCGACCTTCTCTATGTGCAAAAATTTGGTCGTGACGGCACGGCCGAATTTCTTCAGCTTTGCACCACCGGCATCCGGCACGCTTCTGTCCTCGTGATCTTGCTCTTCCCAGTGCAAACCACTGCTGCCCCTGGCTGAATTCAGTGAATTGGCCTCCGCGTCATCCACCGTCTCGTCTTCTGCCTTCGGATCAGGAGCAGGATGCTCCCGGATGTCTTCGAGACTAGGCCTTCTCCTTGACTTTGCGCGCATCGGGTCCCGAGCAATGGCGTCAGCGTGAAGAACATCCTCGATCCGAGACAAGACCGCGAAAGCCAAGCTCTCAACAGCCCTGGAGTAGCTTTCCAATATTGCAAAACCAACATCCTGGAAAAAATAAAGACAGCACATGAAAAAGGGAGCAAGAGGAACAGGTACTGTAGCAAATCCGAAAATGACTGAAACGTGAGGCTCAGTCTGTACCCTGTTGTATTGGATCTTGCTTATGTCGAGCGATGACTGAGGGATGCCAGGAAACCTGTGCTTCAGGATGAGGAGGACCGTCTGCGCACGCTCCTCGAACTGCTCTCGTTTCTCCAAGCTGACGCCGGGGCCCCACGATAGCTTATTGCAGATTTTCCTTTGCCAGATGACAACGGAGGCCTCAATTCGGTTCTTGAGATCGACAATCTTGTGTTCTGTTGTCAAGTCTACAGAATTCAGGAGTTCGTTCGGATCAAAATGATCGTCAGTGATGCTTTTGTATATTGAGTCACCAAGACTAGATCTTCCATTCTGTGCAAGACAAATAGTCAATTTGTATAATAAGCAACGTATTCTTGAAACGATTTGAAATTCTACTACATTCTATATGAAAAAATTGCACGGAGGGAAAAAAAGAAGAAGAAGGAGAAGTTTGGAATGTTAACAGTCTCCTGCACAATTCGTCTTATAAATCACCTTAGGTAGAGACTCAATATACTCTTCTGGGATCTCCATTTCTGTAAGAACATCGGCATTGATGGCCATGGCTGCCTTCAGCACTTGCCCAACAAGGTCCTTCTGGTGCTGAATCCACTTCTTCGACGTGTCAGAGAGACCCTCAGGAGGGACTCTAACCGTTGGGATCCACCATTTGTCACCCTGCCTTGGTGCATCGCCCTTCTCACTCTCATTTGAGTTTTTCGATGCGTACCAGAATTCTTGTTCGCCTTTGAAATTGTCAAGATACTCCTGTTCCACAGAAAGAAACCAGCACCATAGAAAATCCAGACATCAGTGCATAGGTTCGTTGAACTGTTGATGGAGAGATCACTGCATGGATTCAGAATTTGTATGTGCAGGCGATGCTTACGAGGAGCATGGCGTCGAGCTTTCGCAAGGCGGGGACGTTCATGACAAGATCCCTGCGCTTCTGGGTACCCATCACCTGTTTGACAGCAAGACGAAATGCAGCTAGCATTGCAACTGAAAGTTTCATGAAAAGAAAAACTGAATGGAATCTGTGCTGGATAGATGCATGATCTTGTGCTCACCTCCATGTTTGTTCCATCGTCGGAGGCTTGTTGCGAAGGCACTAGCTCGACGATGTGATCGGTAACCGATAGAAGCCAGCCTGTCTCCTTGATCCATCGTGCCCTGCGGTCCGACGCCATGGGCTCAAGGCGGCGCTGCTCCCCGAATACCGAAGCTACGAGTTTTATCGAGGGAAAAGTGTTATAAGAACAATAGGCAGAATGATATAGTACATACTTTATTACTTATTACCAGCAAGATTTGTGATGGCATTGGAGAGAGCAAGAGCGGAGGAGACCCCTTTCCCTGTGCCGGACATGTCCTCCCCGAGCAACAGCTTGGCAAATTTCTCCATCATCAACTCCATATCTGAGACCAATAACAACAGTCACATCCAATCTAAGCAAATTCTCGGGGAAAGAAACTTTTTTTTCCCAACAAGGGTCAAGGAGTATATCCCCGAATTACATTTCATTTTGTAAGATAAAAGAAGCTTTATTGATAACAAGAACGACTTACATTTCATGAAGAATAAAAACAAAAATAACATGGAGTTTTTTAGCACGCACGGGCGAACCTCCTTAAGTGGTTAGATCATTTGGCTAATCTAAATGGTTAATCTCCATAAAGAATGGCACACAAAAAAGAATCGATAATTCATCAATCTCACATACCGGAGATTGGGATTCTTCAAATTGAATTTGAAAATGTTGGTTTTTCAAATTTGATTTCTAGTATTTTGAATTTGAATTTTGGATCTAACCATTCAAAGTTTGAATTTATCGATCTCCTGTATCAGAGATAGGGATTCTTCGATTTCTGAATTTGAAAATTCAGTTTTCAAATTTGATGCTCAGCTTTTGAGTGTGAAATTTGGCTCAAAATTATGATTTAAAAATTTTGGATTTTAAATTTGATTCTCATAATTTGAAATGGAATCTCAATCTTTGGTTTGGGAGATCGATGAACTTCTTTTTGCATGGGTCATCTTCTATGAAGATCAATGATACAGGTTAGCTAAATGGTTTATAAGCACCGCGATTTGCAAGCTGCTGTCAATTTGTCCGAAAAGATGGGCAATCCATTATTCGCAACTCATCTTATCAAATGCATGCGAGTCTTGTAACCACATGGCATTCACTCACCAGGGATAAATAATCAATTCAATCTTTGAAAGTAGCAAATCATCGAATCTTCCAAACCAAAAAAATCCTACCAAGGGTGATCACCTGAGGGCATTCCACCGTCGCGGGCGATCTTTGACGGCACGGGCGGCAGGTCGAGGAGACGGCCGGGCGTGGCCCTCGACCCGTGGCTCCTCGACAACACCCGCTTCTGCAGCGGCGGCAGCGGCGGGGCCGCCGCCGCCGCTTCCTCCTCCTCCTCCTCCATGCTTCTGATCCCCCTGCCGCTGCTGCTCCGCGACGACGACGACGACGAACGCGACGGCGAGGACAAAGACGACGGCGACGACGAGAAGGAAGGGCTGGAGAACATGGCCCGGCGCCTCCGCAGGAACCTATCGAGGCTGTGGCCGCGCCTCAGGAAGCCCCGCACCATCGCAGGCTCATCCCAAGACCCGGGCGCGCCCGCCGCACGCGCATGGTAACGCCAGACGCAGGATAGCTAGCTTGACGCCGCGTGCATGGCCGGCCGCCGCTGGTGCTCGACGGCGCCGATGTACTGACTCGGCCGGTGGCGAGCGGCGGCGCCGGCTTGCATGAGGGTGAGGGAGGGAGCGAGGGGAGGGGCCTTGGATCTTGCAAGGTCAGCCCCTCGGGCGGCTGATCGCGCGCACGAGTGGCTGCCTGCCTGCCTGCGTCGTCCTCGCGTCGCGGTGAGGAGGCGGTGGTGGTTTTGTTGTGGGGCGAGCCAAAGTCGGAGCTTGGAGAAGCATGGCACCGGCCACCGGTCGCCTGTCCAGGCCAAATATAAGCAACATGCTATTTTCTCCCTCCCTTGCCTTTAGGGCAGCGTGCTTAATTAACGCCGTGATTGTTCTTCGTGACTCCCCCACATGCGTTGGCACGTACGTCACGTAGAGATGGTCTCATTGATCTGTTTGAGAACTAGAACCTCTCCGATAGATGCTAAGTTAGAAGTTCTAGTGGTGTAACGAATAAAATATAAGATAAAAAATATAGATGAATAATAAAAAGAAGACGTGAATAGTATATGAAACATCCTAACTTAGATTCATCAGAGAATGGAGATGCTTTGAAAACCGAGATCTTATGGCTTTCCATAAGAACACAACGGCAATATATATGACATTCCTCGTAGGGTAAATTGCATATGTGACACTAGAGAATACATAACATCACAAATTCTGCATTCACTTAGGAGGCGACTATGCCATGGGATCCCGTCGGGAGCCCACCCCGACGGGATAGCCTCCCACGCACTTGCGCCTCCCCATCACGCCCGCCTCTTCTTCCCCACGCGCACGCCTCCCCCTCGCCCGTGCCCCCGCCCCGCCACCGCCGTTGCTCCGCGCGCCTCCACAACCTCCCCCGCTTTTTTCTACGCAATTTGGACTCCATATAAAATAGAAATGAAAAAAAGAAATTTAAATGGAAAACGTGTACGTGGGCTTGCAGCTCAGTGGCCATCGTGCAGGCGCCTGCGCGATTTGGCTAGGCGCAGGCGCCTGCCAAATAGCCAAGCCGAAAAAATATAGATGAATAATAAAAAAGAAGGCGTGAATAGTATATGAAACATCCTAACTTAGATCCATTGGAGAATGGAGATGCTCTAAGAACCGAGATCTTATGGCTTTCCATAAGAACGCAACGGCATGTTTAAAATTCCTTATATGTATGACATTCCTCATAGTGTAAATTGCATATGTGACACCAGAGAATACATAACATTACAAATTCTGTATTCACTTATATGCCATTATAAAGTCGGGTTAAGTGCACACATGCCACTACAATCATTATTACCCCATTGCGCTCTTAAATTTACCTTTAAAATACCACCATCTTCTCCCTCTCCTTTTTCTTTTTCTCCCAACACTAACAACCTCCACCACCATCTCACAACTCCAGCGACCCTCACCGCCATCTTGTCGATGCAACTGACTAGATGTGGCATAGCTGGGAGCGAGGTCCTGGTCGGAGGCAGCACCGACGCGATCCGTCGAAGATAGTGTGGGTGGGATCAACTGGATGTGGTGCAGATGTAGGCAGTCCGACGCCACATACAACAACAACCTCAGGGCCAGGGCGATGGCTTAGCGCCGCAGGCACATCGACGAAGAGAAGGGAGTAGAGAGGAGGGGTCATGAGAAGAGAAGAGTAGAGGGGTGGCGACATCGAGAAGAGAGGAGAGGAGGGGGCTAACCAGTGAGGGAGAGAGAGAGGAGAGGGAGACCGATGTGGACAAGAGAGAGATGGATAGAGGAGGAACAAGAAAGGGATATTTGGTATTTAAAAAACAGACAAAACTTGTAGTGGCATATTTGCAAGCTTGCGGTGGCATGTATGCATATAATCCGACTCTATAATGGTATTTGACAAAATACGAACTTTGCGATGGCATTTATATGGTATCGCAACTCTCAAGTGGATGTACTTAATTTATCCTTTCAACCGTGAGGTTAGGGCAGGAATGTGCTCCAAATCAAATGGAGAAAGGTTACTCGATCACTACAGGAAACGAGAACAGTGTGGGCGGCCAGAAAACATGTGTCAGCGGTAAAAAAGCCATCGACACAGAAATATCGGTGGCCAAAACAAAACCGCCGCAATAGTCAACCTGTGTCGGCGGCCTCCAATAAGCCGCAGACACAACTTAACACCCCTCTAGTCCATGACACAAAATTCAAATTTGGAGCCCACCAAACCAGTCTATGTCGACGGCATAACAACCGCCGACCACATAGATGCATTCCCCTCACACGATTTTAACGCCCTAACGGAACCACCTGCAGGTGGCCCCGCGTGGCAGACAGAGTATGTGTCTACCATGTGGGGCCATCCTGTGTGGTGCCGCAAAGCAGCCAGGCAGCATCTGTGTCGGCGGCACTACATAAGCCGCCGACACAGGTAAAATAATTTACTGTAGGGGGCGCAGGCGGGGCTCGAACCCGCGATCTATGGGCAAGCCCACGCCACGCCGCGCGCTGCTAGCCAATTGGGAGAAAGTTTATAATCGACAGATGGGCCAAGTCATTTCTTTTGTAGAATATTCGCCACCAGTGTCGGCGGCTGTAAGCAATGCCGCCGACACAAATGCCTCTGTGTCGAAGGTCGTTATTTGTGCCGCCGNTAACACTTCAAATGTAGCTCTTCGGCCCACCAGTAGCGATGCCAACTCTGTGATTTGTTCAATGTAAGGTTTTATGGCATGCACTTGATATGAAATGACATTATACAGGGTTGAATTGCCCTGCGTTACATTTCCGGTAGACGTTTTGTCAAAAGCTTAACGTCTAGTCTCGTACGTGCCTAGCTAGCGACCTTAAAATTTCAAGAGAACTTATACCGAAAGTTTAACACTGGGCAGGACCACCCCTTATAAAGACATGTGATGTGAATTGACTCCACTAGAACCATAAATAGGGAAAAGCACATTGTCGGCATCGCCGGTCTGACGATAGGCCGGGTTGGGGGGTGGTTTATGTCGTCCGACTGGGCAACGGCTGCCCCGACGGTGATTGCTTCATAGGGAGGTGATGATAATGGGACAAGTCGTCTCCGCTCAAGCAATTTGTCACGGGCTTGTTCAATCCAAATGCTGACCTCGACCTTGACCTCGGTGAAAGCGGCAGCGGTTCACAGGACCAGCGGTAGTGTTTATAATGCGACTATGTGAACCATGTGACTATGTGAACTATGTATTATGTTATGTTCTATACTTCGTATTCAATTACGTGAATTGTTGTGTTTTGTTGTACCTATTTGTTATGTTATGAGAGATTTTAGTTATATTTGTTGGTGATTTACTATTTCACAACTATGTGGATGTATATGTTGTCGAAAATATGGTGGCAAACACCTAATTATGTGTGGATGTGGTTGGGTGAATTGGGAAATGCAAATATGCTGTCAATTGGGTATTTTTGCTGGTTGAAGATGAGCTTTTTCAAAATATACAACATTTTTTTTTGCTGGAACACAAATTCTGTCGGCGGCCTTAGCACGGCCGCCGACATAGACCGGCTCCAGGTGCACCCAGGGCAGATCCCTGCAAAGGGCAATGTCATCAGCATACGAAAAGGCCACCGACACAGGTCTGGATACATCAACGGTATTTTCTGAAGACCGCCGACAAAAGTATGCGGGGGAACCTCAGAGCCCGCCTCGGTAGATCTGTGTTTGCGGTATTATCACGGCCGCCAACATAGATGTTGCCACTTGTGGCCATTGGTTCCTTCTATGGGCCCACACGTCAGAACGCCGTCAACCGGGCGGGTCGTCTGCCACGGAATATATCGGCGGTTAAATTAGTTGCCGACCACTACAGGAATGTGCATCAGTGTCGGCGGCGCAGGCCCCCGACATAGACCCAAATACCGCCGATATTGGACATTGTCGGCGGCTAGCCGCCGACAAAGAGTCGCCGACGCTGTCTGGCCGACATAGGTAAACTATGTCGGCGGCCCCGCCGATAACAACGAAACATGGGAAGGGCTTTCCTGCTGTCGGTCTATGTCGGCGGTATTTCCAGCAGCCAATATACCGTTTGGCAAAAGTATCTGACTTGTGGGGTCCACGAAACGACCGAGGTCGCGACACGTGTCACGTTCTATCTCGGCGGTCTCATTAAATGCCGCCGACACAGATCCTTGCTGCTAGGCTTCTGCGCCCTCTTGCCCAACTTTATATCGGCGCTATCTACATCAGTGTCGGCGGTCGTATCGGAACCGCCGAGACAGATCTGGTTCTATGTCGGCGGCAATAAATTTGGCCGCCGACATTGATCTTGATCTGTCTCGGCGGTTCTGATACTACCGCCGACACTGATGTACTGCAACGGCAAATATTGCTGCCAATTTTTTAAAATTAACTTCAACCTGCAAAATAACCCAAATCCCAACATATATTCAATCCCCAATCCACACATTCACAACCACACATATTTAGAAGTTCGCCACCGCAATTTCGTGCCCAAATACAATCACATCATTTGTAAACACTAAATAATCGATAAATGCAACCACATCATCGCAAAAACTAAATCATCAATCCACACATATTTACAATTCATAAATTGTTAGTAGAGCACAAACAAAGGTCAAATACAAGCCATCCGGTCATCCTTAATGCACTCCAAAGCCTATGAGAAAAAAGGCAGCATATATTGTTACTTCAAGATGACTTCTGTGTGGATTTTACATTTTAGTAAGTATACATAATGTCTTGCCACCATTACCAAATTCACAAGGGACCCCTTGTGTTCGGCATATTGAGGCTTTCCTGAGATGATCTCCAGCATGAGTAGACCAAAACTGCATACATTGCCAGCTGGATCAGCAGATATGGGCTCAAGGTGATCAGCAAACTCATCATTCTTGGGCATCTTTCCTCTGGAGATTACTTCTTGCCAAACACTTGTGTCTGCTATCTGTGAAAAAGACATGGTTTTATGAGCAACGTTAGTGCTGATATTGATCTTATATCAAGTCTGTCAAAATGACTTTATGAATATTTCATACTGTTCAACAGTGAGGTACATAGGAGCACATGTGATTTATAGTGTTTTTCCTAATATTTATATGTGAACTATGCGTTGTGAAGGTATAATGTCCTGAAAATTGTTTTAAAAAAATATTGACGTCTCAAGTCCTGCACATTACATATCCTTTTTCAGTATTAACAAAAGTTCTGGGTAATTTTTGGTCCTGTAAAGATCTCCAAATATTCAAAAATAAAAGTGGCAATATTTATAATCATAATTGTACCTTTGCAGCTCCATCTTCAGATAACAATATGGCAGTTGACTGTAGGTCAGGGTGTGTTATAAAAGGGTTGAGCGCATGCATGTGTTGGATACAGTATGCTACTCCCATAATTATTCTCATCCTACCATTCCAATCAATGTGATCAAATCCTTCAACTGCAAAATGAAAATCAAAATACTAAATTTAATCACAAATATCAAACAGTAGCATCCCTATAGGCTATAGCGGAATGCCATTAAGACATTAACATCTCCTACCATGGAGATGCTCATAGAGTGTTCCATTGGGTGCATACTCTAACACCATCATCCTCATAAAAGGTTCCTCCTCCTCACAGTATCCAAGCAGATTGATGAAGTTCTTATGATTAATTCGTGACAATGAGTCTATCTGTGTGTTCATAAAAAGTGAAACAAGCTTGTTTCAGGTAAAAATTACACATTATAGTAATAAGGCGAGTTATTCCTCTAAAAAGTACCATATGATTACCTTTTTCCTGAATCTCCCCTCAGAATGTTTTGACCAATCTTTGCTGGATGTAATCACAGTGGATACAACAGCTATCTCAACGCCACTTGACAAGGTTCCCTTATAAACAGTGTAGTGTGGATAGCTTGCCACAATGTTACTGAAGTCCTCACAGGCACCTTCCAACTCAGAGCGCTGCAACTTAGGTACTCCTGAAAAAACATTAGGGCAGCAAAATTTATTACAAGTGCTAAGTAAGAGAAAATTCAACCAGATATTAACAATCTTTGAACAGGTAAGAGTTCAATGGAGCTTCAATGTGTCCTACGAACAACGTACACAAAATATCAATAGATGAAATTAGCTCGCATTGAACAAATTGTTGATATCTAAAAGTAAATATATTTAATGGCTACACTTGAACAGTCCGTTATACAACATTATGAACAAAATTGAAACATATGGTTTGATCAGGTTGAAGAAAGGTCATTTGTATTCTTGTTCTGACACAATCTAGTGTTGAAAAAAATTAACAATTCTAAGAACCCAATTACTCAGCTAAGTTTACTTTGTTTTTTTGAGAAAAAAATGTATTAGAAAGTGACTAGCTGGAATAAACTAAACAATTGTAGAAAAGCATACAAAAGCAATGCTGGCCCTGAAGGTCAGTTTCCAACATAACAAATAAATTGCATGACAATGATGCAAATTCACTTCTTTCGAAATTTAATTAAAATTATTCTCTTCAAGTAGATCAGTAGCAATGTTTACCTGTCACAAATGCCTTCTGCAGCTGACCACTGAGTCCAGTCTTCCATGGACCTATTGTTGTCACTGACTTGTTGCGGCATAACAAAAGCATACATGCAATGCCAATAAGAAGCAGAGCAACTGATGGAAGCAGAATCACAAACAGCCACCTCATGGATCTTTTTGATCCTGCTTCTGAAGGAGTATCAGACAACATGGGTGGACTACTTGGAGAATTTACAGCTGGTGCTGGTGCATTGTTAGGACCAAATGCTGAAAATGAGCCACTTCCAGTAGAAGGAACAGGAACAGCAGCTGGAACAGGAGCATTTGCAGAAGAAGGTGCAGCAAGGTTGCTATCCTGAAGCAGTCTGCGTCGGCTAAGCTGTGCAGCTGGATTTCTTGCTGCAAATTGTGAAGGAACACGAGCTGATCAAAAGAAGGAAGGAAGTTATGGTCTAGCTGATGTATCTAGGAGCAAACCTAAAACTTAGAAGTTGGTTATATTACCAGAAAGGTTGCTACTGTCTTTTTTGTTCTCTTCTGATGAAGAACCAGACTCAAACCTACAGTGGTCCACATTAAAAATTGCTACAATCAGCATCTGCTGATAACTTCTCCAAATATAGTATAAAAAAGTTCTGATTATAACTTAAGAGAATTTATATGTAATTTTCTTACCCATTCTCAGCTCTTTGATTCATGGTACCACCCTCGAGATGATCATAGATGTCAAAATCAATTTCCTGGTCAAAGTTCCCATAGGAATTTTGGAGCAGAGGCCATTGAAAGCTGTTGTTGGAAAGCAATCTGCAGAACAGACATGGTGTCGTGACATTTTACTTGTTGGCCAAAATTTCCAGAAAGCTAATCAGTCAGACAACCTACAGATGCTTAAGTGATTGCATTTCTGCTATCTCCTGTGGAACTTCCCCGGTCAAGTTATTATTGCTTAAATCCAGCATCTCCAACATTGCAAGGCCACTCAATTCCTTAGGTATCGGTCCAGTGAACAAGTTGTTGGAAAGTACACTACAATTGGAAAGCAAGGTATCAAAGCATCAAAATGGTTGTATATAATATTAAAATTTCATATAAAAGTAAAATTACAGTATCACAAGTCATCACTCATCCAAAGAAGTTGATTAAGCAATGAATGTGTGATTGACAGATCAGTCAACCTTTTATGCTACAGTGCAAAACAGACACTATATATGAGTTTTTTTTTTGTGTCATTTTTTTTCGCAGAGATAAGCTTGCATGCACACGTCGTTTAGTTAGAAAGGATAGAAATCAACAATTGCTGATTGGCTAGATATATACAGAATTAGATTTAATTTTGATACTAGTGTCTGCTTGGCATCTAGCAGACAAACATAGTAAAAGGTATATAAAGCATCAACCATATCTACTTATCTAGTACTTTCTCTTTAGCACACTGCAAGTAAATCAATTATAATAAAAACAATATAATGCTGTCCACGCAATGCCAATTTATATTCATACGAAACCATAAATCCAGCACTATGTACTTACAGAGCCCTCAGATGATTAAAACTTCCTAGCTCTGGACCCAAGGTACCTTTTAACGAGAGATCCTTTAGGTTCCTGCAAGAATACAGTTCACAATAAGTAGATGATATAGCAAACCAGCATTCCCTGAAAATATATGGAAAGAGGACCACTGCATTCACAAACTGTAATGTTTAAAATATTTTTTGGTAGTTTACAGTACCCTATAGGAATTAAAAAATAATCTTGCATATAAAAAAATCATCATCTTAAACAACAAAAGATCTATTAATAAAATATCACGAGTTCGGGAATCACCGGTAATCTTTCCCGTCTAAATTATCAATAATAGGTGTCACAGGGAAGGAAATGCTCGATTTTTTATAAAAGAAATCACATAAACTGCTTCGTGTTTCGCACTAGAAATTTCCGTATTTTTTCCATGATAACTTAAACTTCTAGATGAGATAGTTTCATGTATTAAAAACAGGTAGGCACCAGAGTCCACATATGGCATATCCTAAGAGTTCAAAACTATCTTGTTGCACCCAAGATAAATGCTGATATTGTTTGGACAGTTCAGTGGTAAGATGAGAAAGACCAGGGACCAGGGTTAGACCAGGTTGAAGAGCATGCTGCTCAGTTGAGATTAGATGTAACTTGTAAGGGGGTGTAATAGTACAATAAGAATTTGAAAAGTTACCTTTCCTTCTGATCAACAAAAGTTAATAACTACAGTGAGATGGGAGGCACATGAACACCTAGAATAAGCATATGGCTATATAATACTTATCAGGCAGTCTTATCTAGGCAGACTACTGCATTCAGTTGATGGTGATCCACTTGAGCAGACTATAAGACTGCCAGAGAATTATCAAGCTAACCAATGTAAACTTGCCTCCATTTTGGGCTTCCAATGTTATTATCTAGAGTTAACAATCTCACTGTGTAAGTCAAGAATCCCATGTTAGAAAAATGAGAATACCACCAGGAGAAGAAACCGATCATAATGACCAAGCTTTAGTGAGTTGTTCATGTTGGCTGAGTCAAGAAACTTTTAGAATAAATCAAATAAGGAAATCATGCTTATGTTATAAGTCTGTACACAGGCTTCCATCTGAAAATTAATTACAATCTGTGCATTTAAGGAAATTACGCAGAATGAATGCATGGTAAATTTAAGGAAGGTAAGAAGCAGAAATGCATGGTAAATTTAAGGAAGGTAAGAAGCAGAAATGCATTAAGAATTCAAATCAACAATGAAACAGAGTTAGTCTTACGTACATTTTTTACACCACAAAACGTATATCAAATAGCAGGCTGAAGGGATGGTCACATGAAATTTTAGTAACTAGAAGCGTTCTGTGAGCTCTGCATTTTTTTTCTCTTCGTGGAGTATGAAATTGCTCATCAAAGCCTTTTTATCATATTCGCTTCATCAATCATTGAACATCAACTTTAATTTCAAGTTATCAGAATTGTATCCTGGAGATATGCTTGTGTTGGCATATTGGCAGAAACTCAATGGAAGTATTGATGCATTTATTTTCATTGTATTAGAAAGTCAAATCAAGATAGCTGCTAAGAAGAAAAGCAAGAATCGAAGTGACAGGCCTCAACACAACATCCATTTAACAATAATCAGTAGTAGTAGTAGTAAAATGGAAAATGGAATGCGGTAAAATGGAAAACTATTAAAGACATAGAAGACGTTTGGGGATTATAATCGTTGATGAATTGATGAACTGCATTTCCAAATAGAATTCAAAGCCACTGCACCAGCAGAAGAACAAAAGAGAATAACACCCAACTCACAGCATCACAACCCTGCCATCGACGCAGTGGATGCCGTTCCAGCTGCAAGGATCGCAGTCCCGTGGGCTCCAACCTGCCATGGTGCCATGCGGATCCTCCTCCACCCTGGAGTGGAACTTGAGCAGCGCCAATCCTGCACCACCCAGACCAAGTTAGCACACCAAAAACCCAAGCTCAACAAGCATTGGCAAGCCACCGCTACCTTCATGGTTCATCGCCGAGCAGGCATTCACAGCGCAATGAAGCGCCAGGACGACGAGCGCGCAGTAACCCAGCGCATCCATCTTCCACATCTCCACAAGCGCGCGAAGGACGGCTCCACGTCACATGATCCTCTTGGCGAGCCTTTTGAGCAATCTGGAATGCATTGTCAGGAGCAAGGAACCCCCATTGCGCCCCTATCTTTCTTGGTACAGTAGCTTCACGACAACCCCTGCTGCTGAGTGCTGCATTGCAAGAAGAAAGGAACATCTCAGTGGCACCACAAAAGGGAGAGGAGAGGAGGAGCAGATGAAACTTGCATCACCAAAAAGCAAAGAATCAGCTTTAGCTTTTGTTTGCCTGATTTTACTTACACCGCACGCGATTCGAATCAAGAAGCTGAAAAGATGATTCGTAAACAGGGAGAAGAGAAAGCGCTTACACGGACACGGTGGTTGGGGAACGGATGAGAGAGATGGGGGGAGGGAGAAGGAGAGGGAAAGGGAGACGGAAACAGCGGTCGACCGTTCTTGGAGGAACAAGCAGTAGTTGGCGAATTCAAGAACGAAGAAAAAAATACCCGCAAGGAAAATTCGCAGCTCGAGACGATTCCACGCTGGGATATGAAACCAGGGTTAAAGAATTGAATTTGGTAGGACATAAATGCAGGAGTTTTTAGAGCAAGAAGGTCGTTGTCGAGGGCCAGGACAACCGCTCTGCAGCCTCGTCGTCGCCGGCGACAGATTCGACGCCCCGATTTTAAAATTCAAGCACACCATAAAAAAATGTTCTTTTGAGCTCATCATCACAACTGTCGTTTAAAATATCACCCATTGACATCGCAATATCGTATAATCCCATCCTTCCATTTGCCATCACGCGTCTCTGCGGCGCCAAATGCTAGCTCCGAGGGAGAATAATTGCCGCTTTTCTATATCCCCAAATAGAATGCTCCCAATGTTAACGAACCAGGTCAAGAAAACCTCGAATCAATGGTTGCTGCTTTCAAAATCAAAACGAAACCATTCGGAAACAACAGCACAAAGGGGGAACGCCGAAGATTTCTGAAGCAGACCGATCGGCCGGTCGGACACGCGCCCTTACCCGTGCCCGGCCGGTCGCGGCCTGGTGGTAGTGGCCGGCGGTATCTCCGATGAGGCGGGGACGGCGGACGGCGGCGACGGCGAGCGGAGCGAGGCCGTGTGGGTGAGTGTGGCTGGGTTGGAGGAGGAGCCGAGGAGGACGACGACGATGAGGAGACGTGCGGTGGGGCCGCAAAGGGGACAGGTGGGACGCGGCAAAGGAGGGGCAGGCGAATTTTACTCCAATTTATTAATGATTTTCCACACCGATTTTACGACAATTTTTATTGGTGCCTGGCCTAGCTGGCTGTCCGTCTCCGTCCGTATCTCTGTCTCTCTCTTTCTCTCCCCAATTATTTTCCAGTGTCGTCGTCCCCATCGTCGCGTAGTCGCGTGCTGTACGAGTGCTGGGAAGGTATCCTCTCCCACGTTGTGTTGCGGCCCATGCGTCGTGCGCGCCATGCCGCCCGCCATCCTCCTCCCGGCCGGTCTGTATGCTCGCCGCATCGACATTTGCTTGGTTTGATTCCCCGGAATTTAAGCCGTAATGCTGCTAGGGCCACCGATGCATCACCCCGAATGCATTGGTTATTGTTTATGTAAATCGTTTTAAAAATATAAGAATTAATTAATGCAGTTTCTACGTAAGATTTCTAAACATCATTTTCATAAGTGTCATATTATCTAGAAACTATAGAAGAAACGGTGGCTAAATTACATTGTATCTTAACATTGTTTTCATTATTGATACTTTCTTCTTTTTTCAAGAGTAAATTACACTGTTGCCTCTTAAAGTTTGTCGAAAATCTCACTTAGCCCCCTAAACTTTGTTTTGTCCGCTGCAGCCCCTTAAAGTTGTTTCCGGGTGTCACGCAGGCTAATTTTTTCCGCACCCAAAGCCAACTTCCGGGGGTTGTGGTGCAACAAAATCCAACTTTCTGGGGCTTTGTGACACCCGGAAACAACTTTAAGGGGCCGCAGCGAACAAAACAAAGTTTAGGGAGCTAAGTGAGATTTTCGACCAACTTTAAGGGGCAACAGTGTAATTTACTCTTAATTCTATGACATGTCATCATTCTATCCTAGCTGGAATAGCAAGAAACGAGTTAAGGTATTGCACTGCAAGTGTCCTACCAGTTCATACAGAAATGGTAATAAATATGACAGTCGCAATTCACTATGTGATTAATTTGTTTTTTCTTTATAAACCTCGTAGTAACGCTCTTCTCGTTTTATTCCTTTTTTATACGATAGAAACTATCTTTTACTATATAACAATTGACTTTACTCCTTTTCTCCTTATTAATGACCCTATATCTCAGCGATATGTAGTACGCAACAATTATAGAACGGTTAATGCCGCTGCATTAGGAGGGCCCTTAGAGCATGCCCATCAGGCACGGCATCAAGCCCCTGCATCACGCGCTAACCCGTCTGTACGCCCGCCCGCCTCCTGTACGCAGTCACCTGGTTCAAATTTTTTTCGCGCGCTACAGTAAATCGTGATCATGTGCCGTCTCTGGTGTTTGAATCTCCCGCTCGTGCTACAGTAAATCGCGATTGATAGAGGCTGGGATGCAGGAGCTGCTGGGGATGCTCTTAGTCTGCCTTTTTTTTTTGTTAAGTTGAAAGATAATTAATGAGGACAAAAGGTACGATAGCCTTTAAGTTTTAAACAAGGTTAGCAAACAAATAACGGTTTTGCTCAAACCCAGTCGTCTGGGTCACGCGCGCGCTCGACCCAGACGACTGGGCTGGAGCCGCTCCCCACAAATAAATATCTTAATGTTTGATTAACTACATAAAACAGCCCATGAGTTGCTTGTACGTAACTTCTATCTCGATTTGGTTCGATTTGTGGGATTGTATCGATTTTTAGTTTTATCATAACTCCATCTTTGCTCAATATTATTATGCACCGTTTTTTTTTCTAAAAAGGTTAGATTATACCTCCTCAATCAATCAACTTGTTTGGCTCTACAAGCGAGTCGATATTTTATCCTCGTTCTATTGATTTCATTAACTTGTTGTGTTTGCAAATAGTTTGTTTGCCTTCCCTTCCATTAATCTATAGATTTAACCCTTGATTTCATAAACTAGTTTGTGAGTTTGTTTGCCTCTATATCTATAGATTTAACCCTTGATTTTAGTCGATAACCTTTTTACCTTCTAATTCTATTTGTTTAGATCTGATTTAAGACAGTAGTTTTGATTATCTTTGGATCCATTAATTCCTTTGATACCCTTTAGGATATCCTTATCTTCAACATTAGTTTTAGTCGACAAATTAAGGCCCTGTTTTTTTCAGCTTAACAGCTTATCAACTTATCTACGTTTTGAAAAGACATATGTTTTGAGCTTTTTTAGTCCATTTTTTCGCTGTTTTGAAGGTGGGTACTAACGCTTTAAAAAGTAAGTCAAACGAAATGGATCCGAATTTCGAGACTACCTCGAGAAGCACTCGAAGTTTAGGGTGTGTTTGGTTTGCTACCTTCATTTACCATGCCAAAATTTTGGTGTGCCTTTGAAATTGGCTGTCGTTTGGTTTGTTGCCAACCATTGGCTAGCCAACAAAAAATTTTGGCGTGCCAAATTTTTCAACGGGGAGGAGTCTGTTGGCGCCGGCGAAGAAATCCTTCGCCAATGCATTGGCGCAGCCGCAAAGGGAGGAAAAATGATGGGGCCCACTTTGCATGGCCTCCTGATTGGCTGCCTTGCTAGCTTTTGGCTGTGTTGCTAGCGTCATAAAGTGTGCAATTTAATTTCAAAGCTTCACAATTTTACGTAAAATTCATACGGTGTCCAAATCGTATGAAACAAATTTTATAATTCATCTAAAATCATAAGCAACCCATTTAAAATATTTTTTTAATTTTTTTTGAATTTTTGAATTTTCGTTGGTCAATTTTATTTGGCTACGAACCAAACACCTTAATTTTTACCAAAAAATTGGCGTGCCCTGGATTGGCATGACCATTGAATTGGCATGGCAATCCAGGGCTACGAACCAAACACACCCTTAGTCATTTCAATAGTTCAGCTATCCAGCCGTTCAGATCAGCTCAGAAGAACAGGACCTAAAAGTTGATTAGAATATTTACCTTGCCAATTTCTAAGTCAATTTGACTATCACATTTAGAACCTTATTTTGGTGTTGATGGCATGACAGGGATCCTAAGCTCTAAACTCAAAGGGTGCTCAAGCCGTCTACCAACTTTTGGTGACAACAATCGAAAGAGAGTAAATTGAAGAATTTAACTGCTAGAAATGATATTGGGATAATTGTATATGTAATCATATTTCTATGTTATGGCATCATAAGCAATGAAGTAGGAGTGCCTTTAGTTTCAATAAAATCTTGGCACCATTATTGTCTCTAGTGTCACGTTCCAAATCATGATTCCTATATTAACGAATTGTAAAAGCCCCATGATGTCCAGATGCGGTCGTCTCACACTTATCAAGGCAGTTATATCCGCATTTTCCCACCTACTCCCTCTCGATATATGTCGCCCCAAAATCTGTGCTAAAATATATCGATTAGTTGTGCAGATCTTGGCTTTGGAAGGGTAATGTCTCGACGAAGGAGGTCACTGCTGCGTCGATTGGAGGCTTGTGTGCCTTCCCATAGACCAAGGTGGCATGTGAATTATCGACTTGGACAACTTCTAACGTGCCCTCTGCATCAGAGGACTCTAGCACAACAAAGCCTCTTCTTTCAAACCTTCAAGCGGCTCCGGCCCACCTTTTGGCCATGGTGACTTTGCCTTGTTTTGGCTGGCCTCGCACATCGATATTGGGAATAGCAGCAATATCTCCTTCTGGTGTGGATAATTGGTTGGACGGGCTCTCTCCAGAAGATGTTGCTCCCAACCTTTCCACCATCTCAGTCAGGAAGAACAAATCTGTTGTGGATGCCTTGCACTCCAACTCTTGGATCATCGACCTTTGCCATAACTTCTCTGTGGAGTTGCTCATTGATTTATTGAGCTATAGCAGCTAGTCTCTCTTGTGCAATTATCAGCCAACCTATCGGACCGGATACACTAGCGTTTCACTGGCAACGGTATGTTTTTCAGTTAATTCGACCTACAAGCTGCAATTTGTGGACAGCACCATCTTTCCCATCAGATCCCTCATTTGTAAATCCTCGTTGCTGTCCAAATACAAATTATTCGCCTGATTTCTGTTTCACAAGAGTCCTCACAGCTGATTTGCTCACACCTTCCCAACTATTATCGTGACCCTTTGGGATAAAATCACGGCCCATTGCCATGGCCCACTCCCTGATGGCCCAATCGAACAGCCTACCAGGGTCCAGCTCCCTGAAAGGTTCTATCTGGCCCATGCGCATCCTGCTGAACAGCTTCCTGGTTGGCACGGTGCGTAACGGCCAAGGATTCGTGTTCGAGTCTGGCTCGAACATAGTTCTGTACGGCTACGTGAAGACCCGGACGTTGGTTTTCCGGATTGGAATAGGAGTCGTGGTCCCCAAGAATTGGAGTATGCCTTATCTACCTCGGGATGTATTTGGCATGTGTATGAGTTTGTTACGTACTCGTAGTTAGGCCGGCCAGATTATCCCTTGTTAGGTCGGTTGTTCAACACTATATAAACCGAGCCCCTATGCCTTTTAGGGGGCATTTGGCACCTGATTATTGCATTGTTGCATACAACTTCTTGTACACTCATAACCTCGCCGAGACTTGTTCGTCTCGTCGAGTTCCACCTTGTAATCCTCTTTAATATAAAGAAAGGCTAGACGTAGGGCTGTTATCTCTTTGAGAGGTCTGAACCAGGATAAAAACCCTTGTCTCCCTGTTGCTCGTTGATTGCTGTTCGTGTTGTTCGGCGTGTCTCCTATCTCCCCTTCTCAAGAACCATAGTTGATTTGAGATCGATATCTCAACCGTCGACACTTTGTACTGCCCATTGTAGCACATAGTTGCCCAGGGCATAAGGGGCATGATGACTTAGCCACATCCTCACCTCCTTCCTCCCGCTTAACATCGGCGGTCTGTTCAGGGTTTCAAACTCACAGCGACAACTAAACATGAGGGTTGTGCTCGTTGCGAGACTTAAGACAACACACTATGCCACGAGCTGACCACAACCATGCACCACCTGTGTTCGCATTCCTGAGGGCACCCCTCTCTTTCAAGACGATTTGCGGCATGTCAGGTTCCTCACTTTTGCCCCCTTCGGTCACCACGGAAACCCCATGCCACTTATTTTTGGAGTGCATGTTTAGCTCTTCGATTGGGATCAGGGTTGCAGAGCAACTCAACAGCCCAACACTACATCCCACAGATTGAAGCCATGGAGAATATTTTTGTTGCTTTCACTAATGAAACATTCTCTAGAGCAGATCCTGTCATTTTAGGGGTTCACTTGGAACCTTGATTGAGCGCAACGGCAAGATCTTGTAGCATACCGAGCTCACCTCAGTCTTCCTACTTACCACTGTGCTTGACAATCTTCATCTGTGGGAGACGGATAGTACAAATCTTAGTTTTATTTCTAAAGTCCTTTCATCCTTTTTTAAGTTCACTGGCCAATCACTCACGGACTATTTTTTTATTTTTTGAGTTGTACTTTTTTAAAAAAAAATTAGTAGACGGTAGCCCTTCTGCTCTTTTGCTGAAAAAACATTCTTAGAAAAACAGAACTTTTATCCGGAGCATTGGCACGGTGATCAAAATTTGATGCAGGAACACACGTGCGTCCCCCCTGCATATCTTGTCTTGTGCGGTTGGTAATTTGGTATACCAGGTCAGAAGACATGTTTGTGCGCGATTTGTCCCTGGGTAATTTGGTATACCAGGTCGCGAGACATGTTTGTTTGCGATTTGACTCTGGAAATTTCCATGTGTTTCATGCACGTAGCTATGATCCATGTGTTTCGGTACGTGACGAATGTCACCGTTATATCAGATCAGTTAAGTAGAAACTAACCGGGCGTTCGCAAGCAATTGGCATGAGACGTCGATATATATCTCGCCCAGAAGCAACGACTGGTGAATCGTGTTATGAGAGTAACACGGCTATGTTACCTACGAATCTACGATGATGATTCGATGAGGCAAGCATCATACATCACTCATGACAACAATGATCAACGAGACTGTCAAAGGCCTTGCACATTTCAGCTTAGTGTAGCGTAGCGTAGAGTTTCAGCAAAATTTAAGAGTATTTAAAGAGAGGTTTAAATATAATAAAAAATATATATATAGTTTTAGGATCCAAAAACTTAAGAAAAATCAATACAAATTATTACACCAAATAGGCTATATAAAAAAAGATAAATTTTATTGAAACACTAAACTACGCTACACTAAGCTGAAAATCTGAAATGTACAAGGCAAGTTAACTATGCCAAGTGCCAATATCCGGAAAATTTTATTCCTAACATTAAGACCCTCTTTAGTCCGTTGTTTAATTTTAGTTTTTGTTGCATTTATAATTTTTATAATTCTTATATAGATCATTCACTTTATTTTTTGAAAAAAAAAATCGGGACTTTGTAGGATTTTTCTCAAATATCTCAAAAATATTTTCTAAAATATTTTATTTAGTCTTTTCTAACCATTTTCAAAGGTGCTCAAATTTTGTCAACTAAAGAGTAAACAAGGAATCAAAGAGGGTCTTAATTGGGTGTTGGGTTTCCGGTGGACATTAATTTCACATCAAATTCCTTAAAGACTCGGTTCGCGAATTTCTCAATTTCATTACATTTTGACCACCTCTCCGGCATTTTTCCTCATTTTTCTCTTCTTTTTCTATTATAATAATTTTATGTACATAAATGTCCCCCTCTCTCTCCTCTCCCACCCTCTTTCCCCTCTCTCTCACCTCCAGTCGCGTCTCTGGCAGCAGCGGCGGCAATGCCCTTGCCTACGTCGTGCTCTCCACGACGGCCCTAAGCTTTCTCATCGCCGCGGCCTCAAACACCTCCCTCCTTACTGCCTTAGGTCTTGTCCTTTTCAGCGTATCGTTGCGTTGGCGTAATACTGTAGCAAATTTGAGAGCCCTCAAAAAGAGGTCTAAAGATTATAAAAAAATAATTAAAAAATAGTTTTAGGATCTTTGAAAGAACTACTAAAAGCCACAAAAAATCGTTACAAATTATCACAACATATAGGCTATATAAAAATTACAAAATTTGCTACAGTAATACGCAACGGCACGATACGCTAAAAGGAACAAGGCCTAATTAGTCTCCGAAGCCGAGGAGGCGTGCGGGAGAGGGCGCACATCGCTAGATTTGGACCCATCGCCCTCCTCCTAGGTGGAAGAGGAGGCCGACGGCGACAAGGACAGCTGGATAATGTCGGAGGAGTTGGGTGATGACAGGGGCATTTCCATTATTTCAACGGAAGATAACAATAAAACAAAAAAAATGTTGGGAAATGCTAGAAAGTGGCCAAAATGTCGTGAAATTAAATAGTTTACGAACCGAGTGTTTATCAAGAATTTTGGGTGAGCTTAATGGCTGTTAGAAATCGGCTTACGAAACAGGTGCATATCCAACCGCAACTAGCCAACTACACGTCTAGAACTAAGCAGCCAGCTGCTATGGAACTAGACTCCAGTTTTCACTAGTAATTAATTCCCTGTAATGGAGTAGGGAAAATCGGCTGTACGACACTCAATTCGGACGCCCCACTACATTCGACATTAATTTCGTCTGCCTTTAAGCATACGACACCGGACGCACGAATTTCTCTCCCAGGTGACATTTTGCCCATTTTCCAACCATTTTCCCCCTTTTCCCTATTTTCTTTTCTTTTTCCCACTTTTTCCCTATTTTCTTTTCTTTTTCCTTCCTCCTCCCTACTTCTTCTTCTCCTCCGGCCACCATGGCCGCCGGAGAGCGCCGCCGCTCTGCGCCGCCGCCGCGAGCTCGACGTGCCGCCCCTCTGCGCTCTGCGCCGCCGCCGCCGCGAGCTCGACGTGCCGCCCCTCTGCGCTCTGCGCCGCCGCCGCCGCGAGCTCGACGTGCCGCCCCTCTGCGCTCTGCGCCGCCGCCGCCGCGAGCTCGACGTGCCGCCCCTCTGCGCTCTGCGCCGCCGCCGCCGCGAGCTCGACGTGCCGCCCCTCTGCGCTCTGCGCCGCCGCCGCCGCGAGCTCGACGTGCCGCCCCTCTGCGCTCTGCGCCGCCGCCGCCGCGAGCTCGACGTGCCGCCCCTCTGCGCTCTGCGCCGCCGCCGCCGCGAGCTCGACGTGCCGCCCCTCTGCGCTCTGCGCCGCCGCCGCCGCGAGCTCGACGTGCCGCCCCTCTGCGCTCTGCGCCGCCGCCGCCGCGAGCTCGACGTGCCGCCCCTCTGCGCTCTGCGCCGCCGCCGCCGCGAGCTCGACGTGCCGCCCCTCTGCGCTCTGCGCCGCCGCCGCCGCGAGCTCGACGTGCCGCCCCTCTGCGCTCTGCGCCGCCGCCGCCGCGAGCTCG
>SPJY01003267.1:675841-705378 GCA_005191435.1 Raddia distichophylla
GAACCTCGCCACTAAAGCAAAGACCAGCGCGGGGCCCGCCGTATCAGCCTCGGGCGGCCCACGGCGTCTATAAAAGGAGGATTCCCGGACATTGCAAGGGACGGCCAACTCAACACCCGGAATCCCTGACCCGATTCCACCTGGTCCAAACACAAGCAACATTGGCATCCGAAGCTTCCTCCACGAGTAGCCTTAGCCTTTAGCTGTCGCCATTGTAAGCTCGGGATCGGCGCCTCCAGGTCCGATCCCAGCACCTCTGTACTGTTTTCCACCATATAGTCAACAAGACTGGAGTAGAGCTATTACCCGGCAGTGGGGGCTCGAACCAGGGTAAATCCCTCGTGTCTCCACGATTTGCATCGTTCCTCTCTGCCTTCCCACCGTACGAAGGATTTGTACCCGGATCACCTAGTCGCACCAGGCCCTTGTCCGGGAAGACCGCGCGGCCCTAGCCTTCCGCAGGCTTGGCCGCCACTCGAGCTGCTGAGAAAGGTTGTCGTTGGGCCTCACACCAACTACAAATTCGTCTGCCGGTCCGTGGACCCGCTGCTCTTCAGGAGCGCGATTCCCAGACGCCGACACGCACCATGCCAGCAAGGAAGCTGTTCGGCAGGATGCATATGGGCCAAATAGAACCTTCCAGGGAGCTGGCCCTTGTAGGCTGTTTGATTGGGCCGTCAGGGAGTGGGCCATGGCAATGGGCCATGATTTTATCCCCGACACAGACTATAGGGGAAGATTTCTATGAAGGGGGTGAAAACGATAGGCCAGTCTCTGGTTGGGCCGGATGGAGATTCTACCGATGTCCTCTATACGCAGTGAGTTTATTTACCTTCATATAGAACGAATTTATTTTAAGATGTAACCTAACTTTCTCTCCTGTGCAAAACAGATAAATGATTGTCGTATGGCATCGTGGATTGATGATCCTTTTTCAATGGCGGCAGATGCATACATGATGGTTCTCCACGCAAGGATCGCAGATCACGAACATCGTCTCGAAATGACAAGGTGTACATTAGAGTTGCACGTCCGCACGGAACGCTTGTGTCCTACATGCCGGAGGCAACGCGGCTAGCTAGCTGGCACCCACATGTTACGACGTACTTTTCAATTCCCCTAAGGCATGATAGAAGTAAGGTCGACACACGACTATAAGAAACGGCCCCTGTGTCATGCATGCCACTGTTTATATATGTCAAGGTATCATTTATCGTCTAAGCATAATTTTTCGTAATTTTTAGTTAAATATGTTTTTCCAATACGAAATCACGGTTCTCTCATGTCATTTGCTACCCGAGATAGGGAAGCGGTGTATTTGTCATTGAAATATTAATAAAATATGACTGATTAATTAATTACGCAAATTACGGTAGGGCCGGTAAAATTGTAAAAAAATAAATGTCCATACGTGAAATTTTGATTACATTTGAATATTACATATGCGCAAAACTTGATCAAATTTAAAAATTCCACATGCAAAATGACGCACGTAAATTTTTTATTTTTAAATTTATCAAAACTTGATAAAATTTTAAATTTTTAAAATTAAAACCACATGCAATAACGGGCAACATGCAATAACGGCGCCTCCGGCCACGCGGGACGGTGGCAGCAGGGTCGCGGCCACACCGGGTGGGGGCCGTAGGGCCGCAGCCACGCCGGGTGGCGGTAGCTCTGCTGCAGCCATGCCGGGTGGCGGCAGCCGTGCAGGGTGGCGGCCCCCGGTGCCATTCCAGTTTTTTTTTAACTAGTGGATTATTTTATTAATTTTCTATTTAATTGTTGATTATTTCGGTAATATTTCCCATCTGTGGGAGGCTGATAGTACAAATCTTTGTTTTATTTCAAAAGTCCTTTCATCCTTTTTTAAGTTCACTGGCCAATCACTCACGGACTATTTTTGATTTGTTGTGTTGTACTTTTTTTAAAAGGAAAATGCGTGCGGCCGGGCGTCCGATCCGTCGGATGCCCGGCCCAGCCCGCGCGCACGTACAGGCTATGCTAGCTAGCTAGCTTGTAGCCAACGAATGTGCGTTTCATTTATGTTATTTTTCAATTTCTCATTTTTGTATCTTTTTCATTTGGAGTCCAAATCGCATAGTACAAATTTTATAATTCATCTAAATTCCTAATGAACTCATTATAAATATTTTTCTATTTTTTATCTTTATTGGTACAATTGTTCCACCAGGCAAGATAGATTGTTCCGGAAGCCTTTTATTGTTCTAGCAAACAAGATAGATTGTTCCTGTAGGTATATAAGTTATGGTTCATTAAACTAGACATATTGTTCCAATTGGATTAGCCTATTGTTCCAGCAGACAAGATTTATTGTTTGGAGAGGCTAGACTCATTGTTCCTGCAGGCAAGATAGATTGTTCCAAGAGGCTAGACTCATTGTTTCAACAGACAAACTTTATTGTTCCAGTAGACAAACTTTATTGTTCCAGTAAGTAAACTTTATTGTTCCAGTAGGCAAAACCTTATTTATTTTAGAAGGCAAAAGTTATTGTTTCAGAAGACAAAAGTTATTGTTCCAGTAGGCAAAGCTCAACTATTTCAGTAGGACAAACTTTATTGTTTCAGTAGGCAAACTTTATGGTTCCGGTAGTCAAAACCTTTATTTGTTCCAGAAGGCAAACGTTATTGTTTCAAAAGGCAAATTTATTGTTCCAAGGCAAAAGTTATTGTTACAGTAGGCAAAGTTCAACTGTTCTTGTAGCACAAACCTTATTGTTTCAGTAGTCAACTTTTATTTGTTCCAGTAGGCAAATCTTGTTGTTCCAGCAGGCAAAAATTATTGTTTCAGTAGGCAAACCTTCTTGTTCTAGTAGTCATTTCTTTTTACTATTCCAGCAGGCTAAATACATTGTTCCAATAGGTATGCAAGTTGTTCAATCAGACCAAATGCATTATTCCAATTGGGCTTAGCATATTGTTCCAGCAAGTCAAATACCAAGTTGTTCTATCGTATTAGACTTATTATTCCAATAGTCCAAATTAATTGTTCCATTAGTATAGACAAATTGTTCCAGTAAAAATTTATATAGCAACACGAGTTTTGTTTTGTTCGAAAAAATGCGAGGAACACGTTGGTGAAAACGGTTTGTGGATTGGAACTCTCAGTCAAAAGTTATGATCGTTCAAAGAAAAACGAAAAAAGGAATCTTCGCTGAAGTCAGCGATGACGTCGTCGCAAATTGTTCCGACGGAGGCGCGCATTGTTACGGGCGTTGACGCGAATTGTTCCGGCGGAGTTTTTTTGGCTGAATACTGCGCTGTGCGTTTGGTCAGGGGAGGCGTCCGAGCCAAATTAATTTGGTTGAACGTCCGACCCTAGGGCTTTTTTAAATTTTTTAGTAGACGGTAGACCTTCCGCTCTTTTGCTGAAAAAACTGTCTTAAGGAAACAGAGAATATTGTTCCTTCTTTTATCCGGAGCATTGGCACGGCGATCAAAAATTGATGCAGGAACACACGTGCGTCCCCCCTGCATATCTTGTCTTGTGCGGTTGGTAATTTGGTATACCAGGTCAGAAGACATGTTTGTTTGCGATTTGTCCCTGGGTAATTTGGTATACCAGGTCGCGAGACATGTTTGTGTGCGATTTGACTCTGGAAATTTCCATGTGTTTCATGCACGTAGCTATGATCCATGTGTTTCGGTACGTGACGAATGTCACCGCTATATCAGATCGGTTAAGTAGAAACTAACCGGGCGTTCGCAAGCAACTGGCATGAGACGTCGATATATATCTCACCCAGAAGCAACGACTGGCATGAGACGTCGATATATATCTCACCCAGAAGCAACGACTGGTGAATCGTGTTATGAGAGTAACACGGCTATGTTACCTACGAATCTACGATGATGATTCGATGAGGCAAGCATCATACATCACCCAGGACAACGATGACCAACGAGACAATGTCAAAGTTAACTCTGCCAAGTGCCAATATCCGAAAAAGTTAATTGGGTGTTCGGTTTCCGGTGGACATTAATTTCACATCAAATTCCTTATAGACTCGGCTCGTGAATTTCTCAATTTCATTACATTTTGATATTTTTCCAGCACTTTTCCTCATGTTTCTTTTCTTTTTCTATTATAATAATTTTATGTGTGTAAATGCCCCCCTCTCTCCTCTCCCACCCTCTTTCCCCTCTCTCACCTCCGGTCGCATCTCTCACAGCAGCGGCGGCAATGCCCTAGCCTATGTCATGCTCTCTACGACGGCCCTAAGCTTTCTCATCGTCGCGGCATCAGACACCACGCTGCCGGCACCAACTTCGGCCTCGTACATTTCAGCTTAACGTAGTGTAGCGTAGCGTTTCAACAAAATTTAAGAATATTTAAAAAGAGGTTTAAATGTTATTAAAAAATTTAAAAATAGTTTTAGTATCTTTAAGAGAACTACTAAAAACCTGAGAAAATTCATTACAAATAATTACGCCAAATAGGCTATATAAAAAAGAAAAATTTTGCTGAAACGTTACGCTACACACTAAGCTGAAATGTACAAGGCATTCGCGTGCGACACGGCTATTAGGCACTGTCCATGCAGACACCAGTGTCCACCTCAAGGACGCGCTTGGAGGAGGTGCCATTGGAGTCAAAGGAGAAGGCGCCGTCGAAGCCAAGGAGGCGTGCGGGAGAGGGCGCACATCACTAGATTTGGACCCATCGCCCTCCTCCTACGACGTCGGAGAGCAGGACGCCGGAGGATGGTGCGGTTAGACACGGGGTGATCAGAGGAGGAGGAAGAGGAGGCCGACGGCGAGAAGGACGGCTGGACAATGTCGGAGGAGTTGGGTGTGATGACAGGGGCATTTCCATTATTCCAACAGAAGGTAGCAATAAAACAAAAGAAAAAAAAGCTGAGAATGCTAGAAAATGGTCAAAATGCCGTGAAATAAAAAAGATAACAATAAAACAAAAGAAAAATGCTGGAAATGCTAGCAAATGGGCAAAATACCGTGAAATAAAAAAGATTACGAACCGAGTGTTTATCAAGAATTTTGTGTGAGCATAACGGCTGTTAGAAATCGGCTTACGAAACAGGTGTATATCCAACCGCAACTAGCCAACTACACGTCTAGAACTAAGCAGCCAGCTGCTATGGAACTAGACTCCAGTTTTCACTACTAATTCCTTGAAATGGGGTACGGGGACACTAGCAAACCAGTGGTTTCCACTGGCAACCAAAATTTGAACGGAGTGGATAACATAGTGGTTACTAATTACATGAAGACATCTGGTGATCAAAAGGCGACCTTGCTGCAACGGTGGCGCCGGAAAGAAACTCTGTACAGCTGCTCAGAATATTTTGATACAAAGAACCAGATAAACTCCTCGAGCTTACAGATTCAAGCCTGTTGAGTTCGTGAACTAACTTGATGATATTCTCCTCCGCCAAGCGCTCCGAGTTTTGGTTCAGAAGATTGAACCACGACATGGAGGAAACGTTCCGTATCTTGCCTTCCTGAAAGCTAGTGATGCAGGAGATCGCCGCCATTGTGTCCCCTCGTCTAAGTTTTAGGCAAAATCTTTCCATTATTAAAGGGGTGGGCGGAACTCGGTCATGATGGCACAGGTAGTCCCATAGATCTTCCAACAGTTGTTCCTGAATTGTGATGAACAACAACTAGGGTGAGATACACCAAATGAATTGGTCAAGCAGCTCAACAGGAAAGTGCATGATCAAACTACAAATGGCCACTAGCAGGCACACAACAAAAACAAACATGGCCAGAGATGGAAATGACTCAGATTGTTATTGAACCGGGGCTAGCACTATTTTGGATTTTTGGTGCCCCTGTATATGAAAAGTTTTAAGAAAGACTAACTAGTGGGGCTTGTTAGCTGTCCACGAGGGCATAAAGTTCGCATGTGTTTACACCAAAAAGAAGTAAAAGAAGTATATACGCTATACAGAAACCTGAAACTAAAATGCACGACCTTCGATATGGCCTTTATATCGGACTCTTTTACCGTACATTAACTCGGAAAGTATATGGTACTAGTATATTTAGATCTAACCGTCCAGTTCAAAGGATATTTTAGTCTATTATCCTTGGATATGAAAACCAGTTACCATAACTAATTCCTAATTCATACGATTCCACTCGATCCGAATTTTACGATCCACACATTCGTGCAGCACATCTGCCGGTTCCTTGACGAGCAGCCATTACTAGCGCGCATTGGATGCTGGCCGCCATGCCACAGTACTACAAAGGGCGTTGAGGCACTCGCATCAGAATTGATCAAGTAGTCAAAAAGGCAAAGTTAAATCTAGCACCGGTGCAAGAGGCAGTCATTCCATTCTTGCGTGCATGGTTGAATTCCTTTGCGGCATTGAACCATCTAGACCCTATTGAGTTCTTGTGGCATAGATGACATTTTCCAGGCTGGCAATGTGAAAGATGACAAACTAGAACGAGATGGTGAATATAGATATTTCAATTGTCTCCATGCATATGGAGTACTATCATTCTATCAATCTCAGTAGGTGTAGTATAATACTAATTAACCGATATAATCCGTTGCATCTAGAAAAAATAGTGGGTTCAAATTGAGTGAAAGTATCATACCTTTTTACCTTTACGAAAAATACTACCAGAGCATAATTACTATTTTATCCCTACGTATATTAATACTACCTGATCCAAAGAGGTAGAGTATAAATAGATTCTAACCGATCTAATCTATTGGATGGAGAAAAATGGAGGGCTTATATTAAACTTAATGTACCATAAAAAAGCCCTTTATATCAACTCAGAAATATTATTATCAATCAACATGCATGAAGTATCCCTTCCAACCATGTAACGAAAAAAAGGACTATTAGCATTCTACAATCATCATAACCGACATGACATAACACATATGCGCAAGTTCTGAGCAAACTTCAGATTTGGTGATGACTATGTTCAATAAATATTCTAGCTTTATAGTACAGGCTATTCAGAAATTCATGAATGGTCAAGGCTGGGCATAGGAAATAAGTACCTTCCCGTTCCTATAAGCATCGAGTACCATACGGAGGTGTCTTCGTTCATCGAAGTGGTAGCCATTAGATAACATTTTGCGAAATGCATACTCAAAGTCATTCCACTTTTTTTCTTCAGCACAGGCCTCAAGGAAGGTATTGAAAGTAAACTTGTCAGCGATTGCCTTTTGACTCGAATCCACTTTGCTCTTTATCCTGCCATTCAGAATATCCTCAAAAAGATCTTTTGCATCTTCAAACATTCTATGTTTTATGTATGACTTCAGCATGATGTTACAGGTCACATTATTAGGAGAACAATAGCTGCACATTTCGTTGAATATGTACTTAGCATTTTTCATGCTACCATTGTCTATGCAAGTTTGGATAAGTCCAGTGTAGGTAACAACTAGTGGTTTCTTAGCAACCTTGCATATCTTCTCAACCTGCAAAACGGTATCAAATAAAAGTGGAGGTAAGAAGCAACCAGTGTGACTGTAAGAATGTGAGGGCACAAGATTGATAAAGCGTAGAAAGGTTACAGGATTAATAGATAAAGATGTTTTGACTCTATTTTAGTAATTACCCAAAAATTGTTCTTTACCAACTCTTCTCTTTTTGTGGCCATAATTCAATCATTATCCTCACCTAAGTTGCCTCCACTTGTTTGGTAATGAGTATTAGTTAGCTGGGCTAGAAAATCTCTACTCAAAAGCTCTGAAATGAAAATTACAGGGTCGGAACCTAATTCCAGCCTTATGCCCTTACATAATTCTCTTAAAAATATACAGTAACAAGTCCCAACACAATGCCTAGTTCAAGTGTTCAACCAAGATCTGCAATCTTGCTTATGAGTATCTTACTATGGTCTTGCCAAGTGTGGGCACAAAGACTCTGAAATCCTATATGTTCCGTCAGGTGTGCAATCGAGATTACTGCTTATCGATGTCCTTGACAGCAAATAGTGTAAAAAATCACGACAAATGTTTCAAAAAAAATAAAATATGACTCATATTGATTATAAAACTTAATGAACAGTTAAATTACTCACATTCGGTAAAATTACCCTCCATACATTTATCTTTCAACTGGATCAGCAGTAGTGAGGAAAATTAAGATGAGAATTTGCTAGTAAAAGGCAATTTCATTGTCAACATCAGCTACAGCCTAGTAGCTTATGGCAAGGCTATTGAATGATAACTGTGTCTCTGCGTTTTTGTAAGCACAAACCTGGAGAAGTGCTTCTTTGCACCGTCCTCCACTGCAAAGGCACCGAGCAAGGTCATAATAGAGACTAGCAGAACCGACAACTCCACGACTTTCCATGTCCTTCACCGCCATCACTGCTTCGTCAATCTTTCCTTCGCTCCAAAGTGCATTTACGAGAACTGCAACCAGCATGAGGCCTGAGGCATGAACTTTACCTTGTACTGCATTTAAGTTTTAGTATTTACCTTTATAATTCAAAGCACCAGGGATCGACAATTTCTCCACCTTATTGAAGAACTCATACACCAAATTGTACTTACCACAAACAAGCATTACCTGCAGTACCCAAAAAAATTACAACAAAAAAAAAAACAGTTTGTGCTGCATACAGACTATGAAGTTGTGCTTAAACTACCGAACAAATATAATGCTACAGTACTATGGAAATCAGACAAGGATGAATTGACAATTTCTTTTACTAGGGCAAACATATATGCAAAGCATTCTGTCTGTTATAGACAAATAATCAGCTGCTCTTGGGATGCCAGCCAAGAAAATCATCAGTACAGAAACAGTAATTTTCAATTTTTCATGTATAATTTTATCCAAATGAAATACAATGCGGGCTTGCAATCTTCCTGAAATATTAGAGGAATTGCAGAAATGCTGCTTCAGGGCCCAGCATAGTTGGGAGAGGGAGTGTGTCATGCAACATAAATATCAACCAACCTCCATTACAAGACCATATGTTGTATTTGTTGGGCGAATATTCTTTTCCTTTAATTGCTGCAGTACCCAGAATGCCCCTTCCCACTGCTTTTGCTGCACACAAGCATTCAAAACCTACATAGCAGCAGAAGCCATTTAGTTCTACTGGAATCCAAATGACAGAGATTTCAACATGCCTGTTTTAATGATGCATCAAATACACATATATGCCATTTGCTACAAATGCTACTCACCGCATTGTATACAATGAGGTCTGGTTCCAACCGAGGATCCCAATCCTGAAGGATACCTAGCTTAAATTTCTTCCTAGGAGGAGAACGCATGCAATCAATCACATCAAATAATTCTTTCACAAGACCAGCTTGCCCGAGAGTCACAGCAATACAATGATAAGCTGCGATGTCAGGATAAGAAGACAATTGGTCCTGCAAATGAAATACAGGAAAAGTATCTAAACAAAGACCAACTAGAGACAGTAGCCATAAAACAGAGATAAGTACTAGTTATACCAGCATGGTGTTAAATACGTTCAATGCCTCAAAAGGTCTCTTTGCCTTCCCAAGAACATCCAGGACTGTCGTATAAATATACCTAGACCATAAACATATATATTTATTATGATCATCATGTGTGCACTTTCTATGGTAAACATGGCAACAGCATCAATATGAAATTTTAAGATCATAAAGAGGTACCCAAGAGAATTCAAAGAAACTACTTCAAGCATGCACAAATGAATAGGCAAACTTACCTATATGGTTAAGAACTCAGTACACGTTATATTGGTGCTACAAACATGACAGCAGTGAATATGTAGTTATGTACTACATATAGACAAACACTGCAGATCTAAGATTGTTAGAACATAGCAATACACAAGCGCACAACTGTTTTACCTGCTCCTATAGGACTTGAATCTTTCACGCGACTGAAGCCATTCAACAACTTGCAAAACACGTTTCCAGTTTCCATATCGGCCCAATATTTGAACAATCCTTAAGATAGAGTGCTCAGAGAAATTGATTTTTGCATCATGTATAATTTTGGAGAATTTCCACTCTGGAGTATTTATATCTGTAGCATTCAACCTTCAAAAATAAAGAGCCATAAGAAATTGACTAAGCATGAATAACTGTAATCACTGGTATTAAGAAGTACTAAGAAAACAAGAAACACAGAAATGATTTTCTGAACCAAGCAATCAAGCCACGTTAGAAGTTTCATTACTTGACTATGGTCTACAATAAACTTTTCAAAGCTTTGATATACACAAATGCATAAAAGAATTCTTCAAGAACAAAAGTAAATAATTTTGCATCCAGGCGTCCTGATTGCAAACAACAGTATAGTAACAACTTTTAACTTTTAAAGCGTAAATTATCTGGTGACAGTTTACATACACCTGCTTTATATTATCTCAAATCCTGTAAATAAAGAGCAAGCACTGAAATAATATATTTGAGCAACGACCTTGCTAGCAGCTTACTAGTTTAGCAACATTAGCATTATTTATATAAAGCAATTACTTCACTGGAGATATACCAAGTATGTCAGCCTGATAATATTTGATGTGAATGCCGATGATAAATAATACGCCTACTGAATACAAAGAACAATTCAAACTCCAAAAGGTGAAGGGATTTATGTTCAACTTATGCAACAGAAAAACCAAGTGAACCCAATCATTTCTACAAACTCCATATTTACATTTCCATATGAAGACTCACCGACTAGCTAATTTTTTAATTCTCTCTTCCATTTCCATTTGAAGAACCCGTGGTCTATTTCTGATATCGGTGAATATCTCAAAGGTCTTGAAAGCAGCTCTATCATCAAACTCTGTAGCTTTAGCATCTGTCCTTGCAAACCTCCCTATTTGAATATTTTCTCCTCTCTGAGTTCGAATTCCTTCAGATTTTGGGAATTTCAAACTATTCATTTGATGGCCATCATGCTTAGACATTGCCTGCATATGGCCATATCTTTTGCTTACAGTAGGTTTGTTACAGTTTATGTTATTATTTGCAAATCTACCCACTATAAAATTCCTCTCTACTCTTTCCTGGTATTGTCGAAATTTATATTCAGTATTAACCTCACTGTTGGAATTTTTTCCCTCTCTAGGATACTTGAATCCATGCTCATTTAGGCTGCTTGTTTCACTAGTAAACTTTTCTTTCCCCATTTTTACCATAGATTTGGTGTTATTCAATAGAATGCCATTATCCAAAGGGGTAGAAGTACGGCTTACAATAGAAGTTCGTCTTTGTGAATCCTTCTGTGAGTTTGGCTGAGCAAGCTTGTTCCTCACTATTTGATGAACAGCAATGCTATCTCTAGTATCTTTAGCCTTCACATGTGATGCAAACTGCTTGTGATCCTGGTCATGGGCACTGCTTTCAGTTTCGCTCAGCTCACCTCGAACTATCCTTCTCTGTACATATCTTTCGACCATTTCACGTTCGCCACGGTTCTTTTCAACATCTGCTGGCAGTCTTTTCTCCACCAATCTATTAGCATTCCTTTGACCAAAATTCTTCACCGATTTCTCACCCTTACCTTTCTCATCCCTTCTGTTCCTATGAGGCCCCCTTTTCCTTTCAAATGATTTATTTCTTGGATCACCCGTCCTCCTATCCTCTCGTCGAACAACCGATACATCACCATTGCCCAATAACCTCCCCCTGGAGCTCCGGCCATCCGAATCACCACCCTGAAAGTTCTTGCTCTGGTCCAACTTCACCGACTCCATGATCTTCACATAGTCCGTGAAGGTCGGGCTGAAAGTCAGCTCCTTCTCGATGCGCCGCAGCTCGGACGAACCGGCACCAGCCTCGCCACTGGCCAGGGCACCCGCAGCACCAACGCCGGCAGCCCTGGCATCAAGAATCCGGCCTCCTCTCACCAAACCCCAACGCAACGGCACCACTCCGACGCCACGCCTCGAAACAAAGAGCCCATGGCCAGAGCTCGAGCTAGGCTGCTGCAAGGAGGGGGGCAAAACCCCGCGCCCGCCAAGATGGAGGAGCCCCAGGCCCGCGCTAGGCGGTGGCGCCGCCATCAACGCAAGCCCAAGCCACGCGCGCCCTCCCTACTGCATTCCCGCGGAATCCGCTCACTGGGAGGGCGAAGCGCGGGCACCTGCCCCCCTCTCTCTCTTCCTCCTGCGTTGCGTTATCTCCTCTCGCCTGCGTGCTTGGACGGACAGTGGAGGAGAACGCGTAGCGGCTAGCGAGCCGACGAAGATCACAATGTCGCATGATATTTACGTATGCACTGGATGAAATGGCCTGAAAGTGTTGCAAGAGGCCCATATATCTGAAAGATCGAGTTCCGGTATCTGTACGGCCCAAGAGGTCCATATATCTGGCCGGCATCTTCTCGGCGAATGGCGTTAATCCACTGGTTTCTTCTCGAACAACCGGTGGGCCAAGGCACAGATTCCATGGGCCCACCAAACCGTCGCCGGCGTGCCGTCTTCGTCACCTTACCGTTGAGGAAGCGTAATCTTCTGTTTGGTAACACCGGAACTACAGGTTGTTTGCGTGATTCTGTCGAAGTAAAACTTTGATCAAGTGCAGCAGAAAAGTAAAACAAACAGCAACCAATGATTAAAGTTAGAAAAAAAAAAAAAGACATGTAATGAGTTAAACATGGTTTTTTACGGAAACAAAGGCATTAAAATGTGCTAAAGTTTTATATCTAAACATTTCTGTGAACCATAGTATTTTCACGTGTCATAGCTTCTGTTTTGAAACTAAAAAAAAAGACTATCAACTATGTCTTTACTGAACGCACAGTTCTCTCATCCACAGGAACAGGGGCGCTTTGTTCTGATCGTGCCAGGACAATGTGAGCAGGTTCAAAGTTCCGGTCCTGTATTTTATCTGATCACAAAAAAAAAAAATTCAGAGCCAAAATTTCCACTTGCCATCCCGTGCAAACCCAAGTACCTGAAAAAGATGATGACAACCGCTACCAATCATTGCAAAAGGCGAAGGTCAGGTATGGTTTTGAATGGGAGTTGAAGGGGGCTTTGAATGGGAGTTGAAGGGAGAGAGGTCGCAAGGGGCTACGGCATCAGATGGCACACCAAAGTCAAAATGAAACATTCGTACTAATGTCAAACATTTACCGTGAAGAATACGTTCACAGACATTATTTGACCAGCTTTAGGTTTAGCTAAATTAATATGCTTAAAGTTTTTGTTCTTGAAAAATGCTTAACGCTTTGTTTTATTTTTTTACTTTAAAACTACCTTAAAAAAACCGTAAGCAACATAAATGAAATGGATCAATTTTGATAAATAAACTAAAAACTTCCAAACTTTAACTTTTCATTCATCTCAGTCAATTTATCTCGATTGCTTCAAACACGACAATACTTCGATAATACTTGTAGGCGAGCGCCAGGCGTCGGACATCCGATGCCTGGCGCGCGGGCCGGACCAAGCAGGGCCGTTGGATCAACGCCACCGCGCCAATCCGATCGCTGCCGTGCGCGCACGCGTTCCAGGCAGTTGTTAATCGTCATTTGATTAAATTTTCAATTAAACTTCTGATTTTTGTATAAAATTCAAACAGTGTTCAAAATGCGTGAAATAAATTTCATAATTCTTCTAAGATCGAGAGCAACCCATTTTAAATACTTTTAATTTTTTTTTCACTTTTTCAATTTTTTATGTGAAGCTATGAGAAGGCACTTATGAAACTTACATTTATAGTAGCAAAACTTGGTCGTGTGTTGATGAAACTTGGCCGTGTACTGATGAAATCTGATGAACTTGGATGAAACTTCGATGTAACCTGATGAAACTTGGATGAAACCTGTTGAAACTTGATGAAACTTGAATTGACCTGATGAAACTTGATGAAAGTTGATGAAACTTGAAAAACTTGGATGAAACCTGATGAAACTTGATAATTCGGCAAAGTTTTACGAGTATGAAACCCAAGTTTTACTAGGCGAAACCCAAGTTTCAATAGACGAACCCCAAATTTCACCAGATAAGTTTGAAGAGATATATGACAACATATATTTTGTTTTGTTCGTAAAAATACGAGGAACACGTTGGTGCAAACGGTTTGTGGATTGGAGCATCCAGTCAAAAATTATGACCATTCAAAAGAAAAATACGAGTGGGACCCACCTGCACAGTGCTGCAATTGGCTCCTCCCAGTTTCGTTCGCGCGTTGCTGCGAGCGTTCAGACGCGCGCGCTCGCGCCGGACGTATAGTAGCCTTTCCGATACTTGTATGGTCGATGATTCTTTCGAAGCTGATCACCCATTTGATGGTGCCACGCTGTTATATTGAACAGTCACCATGGTAGAACTAATCCACGTGAATGGGAGTTGAAGGGAGAGAGGTCGCAAGGGCTACGGCATCAGATGGCACACCGAAGTCAAAATGAGACATCGTACTAATGTCAAACATTTACCGTGAAGAATACGTTCACAGACATTATTTAACCAGCTTCAGGTTTAGCTAAATTAATATGCTTAAAGTTTTTGTTCTTGAAAATTGCTTAACGCTTTGTTTTAATTTTTTTTTACTTTAAAGCTACCTCTAAAAAAACTTTAAGTAACATAATGGATCAATTTCGATAAACAAATTAAAAACTTCCAAACCTTAACTTATCATTCATCTCAGTCAATTTATCTCGATCGCTTCAAACACGATAATACTTCGATAATACTTGTATGGTCGATGATTCTTTCGAAGCTGATCACCCATTTGATGGTGCCACGCTGTTATATTGAACAGTCACCATGGTAGAACTAATCCACGTGTTGGGAACAGTTACCATGGTATAGAACGTAATCCACTCGTTGGTACTAAAAATTGAAAGGATCAGAGGAAACTTAGAAAATGATTAAACAAAATTTTTTTAGAGCAGCGTCCACAGTTGTCGCAGTACTGTCTGCTGGATCCGCTTTTCCAGACAAGACCCTATTTTTTCTCTCTATCGGCGGACGCGGTTTTGAGCACACAGGTGACTAGTGAGGTGAGGGGGGAAAAACAAAGCAAAGGAAGAGACCCGCGGGCTAGTGGAGGCGCAGTACAGTGGTGGGGGGAGGGGAAGAGATGCCGCGGGGGAAGACCCGGGCGCCGGCGGCGGAGCGCGCCGGCGAGGTAGCGGAGGTGGTGGAGTTGGAGGCGGAGGCGGAGGCGGAGGCGGAGGAGCAGGAGGAGAGGTGGGCGCGGCTGCTGCCGGAGCTGCTCTCGGAGGTGGTGCGGCGCGTGGAGGCGTCGGGCGGCGAGCGGTGGCCGGCGCGGAAGGACGTGGTGTCCTGCGCCTGCGTCTGCCGCCGGTGGCGGGACGCCGCCGTCGCCGTCGTGCGGCCGCCCGCGGAGTCGGGCAAGATTACCTTCCCGTCCTCGCTCAAGCAGGTGAGAACGGGAGCCGCGCTTGGGCATGGGCTCTGACCCGTCGATTTTGGTAGGGTTCCTGCTTCCGATTCGTTGTGTGGTGCTGATTTGGGCTGCGGAAATCTCCCAGTTCCCCGTGGTGTTGAGGTTTCTGAGGAGGATTCGATCCAACATGCCCTTTTTTTGGTCCTCCGTTCGTGATCCCTCGAAGCTTCTGAGCTCCGAATTCAGTGGAGTGAGGCATGGGATTTCGGTCGTTTTGCGAGGTTATAGCTCCAATTCGTCACCTGTATACTTTTATCTTCGTTAGTTCTGGCCACAAGAGCTTGAAATTGCTTGCTCATCTGATTTGGAGGCTTGAATTTGCAAGTTTAGCTGCGACGTTTCGTTGGATTCGTTATCTATTTATAACTGGTTAGTGGTCACTAATCCTATCCTAAATTAACTCATAAACGCCTAATCTGTTCTGGTATCATTTTAGAGCTATATGCTCACTTTTTGGCATGGGAGAGACTAAATCTGGTCTATATTGGTACAGCTTGTGAAAACGCCTGACCACACAGTTTTGGCAATGCTTCCACATTCAGAAATTTGTGCTTTTGGCTGCAGATTTAGTATTAGGGGGCGTACTCCAGCATGCATTTAGCTTTGCTAACCTTCCTTTTCTGTTTCATGTCTCAGAGAGAGTGGTCAGATTAATTCTAGGCTTTTAATGGCAGAGGTTCCTGGATACGAAGTTATTACGCCCCCCCCAATGTGATGTCGGAATCTATTTTCTCATGTACCTCACAGAGTAACTCGATCGTTTATTAGAGATTAATTAGGCTTTTAATGGCAGAAGTTCCTGGAGAGTAGCATAGTTTTTTTCCCCAATGTGACTTTTGAATCTATTTTCACGTGTATCTCACATAGTGACTCGATCATTTATTAGGAATTTAGTGGTAGCACCGTCTATATGCCTAAATTGTACACCATTTTGTCAAACAGCCAGGGCCAAGGGTGTCCCCAATCCAGTGTCTTATCAAGCGGAATAAGAAGAACTCTACGTTCTACCTCTACCTTGGTTTGACAAATGGTAAGTTTATGTGATGTGATTACTGCCTTAGTTTTATCATATTACTTCATGTTGCTTATGTACAGACATTGATGTGAACTATTCTTTAAGAGAATTAATCTGATTGTTATCTGAAAATAAACTGTTCGGCATTCTTTTTTATGATTACATTTCTTCTTTTGTTTCGCTTTGGAATTTATTGTTTCTGTCTAGGGCGACACTTAGTATCCATCAATATTCCACATGAATTCTCTTAGAATTCACTCAAAGTCGGTATAGCTTCAATTGGAGGTGTGTATTTTTTTACTCCTAGTTGATGCTGCCTTATAAAAATTTTGGGCGTTTGCAATCACATACCTATTTGTTTACTGTCAATTGAAATTATTAATTGAACTAGCAAAAATGCGTAATATGTTAGTTCTCTGGGGCCATCTGCTGACATGCATTTCGATTATATTGAACTAGGGATGTTGGAAAGCAAGGTGGAGTGTATAAAGGAAAAAAGCATATAACCTAAAGCAATTAACACAAATTCTGGTCTTGCGACTCTTGCATAGTTACCTTTACCTTGCATTTGTTGTCATAGTGCTACTCTCTTTCTTATTATAGAGCGGTAATCATTTATTTGAATTGGTTGGTTCTAGTTTGATTTCTGGAAGGAAAAATGGCTGAGTGACCGAGTCTGCAAAGGTTGGTTAGGGGACGCTAGAAGCTTACAGATATCAGGAGGTTCCATGGCCTGACTAGTTGAGTGAATCCATGTCCCTTTATGTTGTATATATGATTGGATATGCTCTACATTGCTGACATCCAAACAGCACAAGCTGATGTCTTCGATTTACTTCCAAACAGCAAACTGTACTGTAATATTTACACTACGGTCTTCTTCTTTTTAGCGTAAAGTTGAGTTGAGTTTTACTGTACCAAAATTTGTTATTTTTATATAGTGCTTATGTTGTAATAATTTTGTAACGATTTTTTTAAGACTTCTAGTGTTCATAGATCTTAAAAATAATTTTTTATTATTTTTTCAGCCTCTTTAGACCCTTTTCGAGGACTCTCAAATTTTTGCTACAGTAAAACTCAACTTTACTCAGCGTTGAAAAGAACAAGGCCTACATAAGATTAGTGTCTGTGATAAGCACAGTGCAACGTACCTCTTGATCTATGTTATTATATATAGCACTTGGGTGCATAGGCAGGAGATGCACCGTTTATGTATTTAGAAGCAATAATTATTTTCAACCCAAATTCTCACACTCAGCTTCTCATGGGTGAAGTGTTGTGTGTAGTTATGTTCTAACTTTTTTTTAACCAAAATATGTTTCCTCTCAGTTGTGGACTTACCTTATAATTTTTGTTATACCATTTCTACAAATGTCATTTAGCCTATCCTCACCAACAAAAAAACTTGATAACTAATAGATATTGTTTACATCTGACAGCTACCATGGAGAAAGGGAAGTTTCTCATGGCTGCAAGAAGATTTAGGCGTGGTCCTCATACGGAATATATTATATCCCTTGATGCTGATGATTTGTCACAAGGGAGCAATGCATACATGGGGAAATTGAGGTGATGTTCGACATGGCTGCAGAGTTTATTTTAACTTCTCTTGCATATTCTTGAACTCGTTTTGCTACGTGCTAACAAATTGGTTGAAGAGAGAGAGTGGATACAATAAGAGGACACGATTATTTTTTTGTACCAAATCTAATTAGATTTAGACATGTTTGTCTTATTTAATAAATGTGCTTTGACTTCGGAAACATATATATCAGGGTACACAAGCCATGAGACAATAATGCAATATAAGATCTCTGAGTTCCAACTACCTGTTTGTTTAGTTTATACTATATCTTCAAAAGGCTGCTAATATGTTTCTATGGGGAAAACAGTGCCTTTGTATACTTGTTCTTAAGAAAAACCTGTGACTTAGTGGCATGGCTCATTTATTCCTGGGTTTTGTGTTTTATAAATCACATGGGGTCTATTGCATTGTTGCAATGACAATTGCATGCATTCCATCGTGTCCTTGCAAACCGCTGGATTATTGCACAAGTTCCTTTTTAACAATTACTGGTTGGAGTTTGAAGTCTACACTTCACTGTTCTTTGTTAGGTCACATTACTTTCTTTGGTCTGATTCCTCTGTGGTGAGCAGATATTTTGTACCGTTGATTATCTATTATGTTTTTGTGCTTGTGTTGGAATGTTTTGTTTCTCTACTCATTGATCTATTGTGCTTCTGATGTACCTGTCTAGATCTGATTTTTGGGGAACAAACTTCAAAATATATGATAGCAAGCCACCATATGATGGTGCTAAAGCATCAAGTAGTCGATCTAGTAGGCGTTTTGGAAGCAGAAGAATCAGTCCCCAAGTATCGGCTGGCAACTATGAAGTTGGACAGGTTTCATACAAATACAACCTGCTCAAATCTAGAGGCCCTAGGAGAATGTATTGTGCACTCGAGTGCCCTTCAACTCAAGAAACCTGGGAGAATTGCCTTAAGACAAAGTTCAGCAAGCCAATGGGCACCACAGTTTTAAGAAACAAAGCTCCCCGCTGGCATGAGCACTTGCAATGCTGGTGCTTGAACTTTCATGGGCGAGTAACAGTCGCATCCGTTAAGAATTTCCAGCTGGTTGCTGCTGCCAACCCAAATGACCCTGCTAGCTGCAGAGATGAGGAGACAGTTATATTGCAGTTTGGTAAGGTTGACGATGATATCTTTACAATGGATTACCGGCAGCCACTCTCAGCATTTCAAGCCTTTGCCATCAGCCTCAGCAGCTTTGGTACCAAGCTAGCTTGTGAATAGCAATACGGTTTGATGCTCTTCGTATTGTCATGTGGTTGTCGTAACGGATGCTTCTGTGTTTCTTCTTGTTGTGGTCCAGCAAATTGTCATTTTCTTGTTTTATATATGAAGGTACTATTTATATCATTATCTTGTACAAGGAACGTGTTGTTTCTTCTGATGGATTTAGTCACATGAAGGAATTTGTGTTGTATAAACTTTTGCTGTAAACTGAAGCAAAAGCCTGCCGATGTACATAAGCTCTTGGTAAAGTGATCTTTTTCCCTTTCATCTGGACGTCAACTCTTGTTTCGTAAAGATTAACATGAAATCAGATTTGAATTTTCTTTTCTTTTTTTTTTGAGAAAGAATTGTCTTCTGTTTTCAGCTGGAGTAGGTTTGCCGATAAAACTTATCGAGCCTAAGCATTGTCACCGTCGATCAATTAATTATCGGACATGTTGTAATAAAATTCTAGAAGAAAGCTACCCAACAAACAAGAGTGCGGGACAACGAACATTATAGACGAATTAATATGCCTGCAAGTCCCTTCCACGAGTCAAAAGTCCAGCATGCAAGCTTGGAACGGCATACATTTCCCCAGAAAATGAGTGACAAGATGAGCTACATATAGCAGTACTTTTCCAAGCCATCGTCCCAAAAGTCAAATCCTCGGCGTCAAGGATCAATCCCTCACCATTAAAAAATGCGGCAAAAATTCAGGCTTTCAGAAAATGCGTTCAACACTTCAGCTACAGTGAATCGAGCAAAAAAGCAGCAACTACGATGCTAAACACTATTCTCTACCCTCAACCTACAATTTTAAAATTCTTACATAACTTACGTTACATTCTATTCGCTCCAGCTCTCAACTATGTTTCAGGTCACGCAAGACCACGCATGTTTCAGTATCAGCGAGCAAGAATGGCGAGCAGAGCACTCGAGCAGTAGTCAACTAGTCATTGCTGCTGGCTTTCCCAACCTCCGCCTCCAACGTCTCCATCTGCTGCTCCAGCATCCGCAGCCTCTGGTTCATGGCGTCCAGCCTCTTCCGCGCCGCCTCGTCTGCCAAACACACACACACGAGGAATCCTCAAACTCAAAGCAAGAACAATACCGTGAAACTGATACATCCCTAGCCGCTCGTCAGTCAGAGACTGATCATGGGCGTGAATTCCCCGCTGTTTATTCAAATCAGGGAGACTGCAAGAAACAATGGAGGGAGCTCAGGCCCGATCTTCAACTACCTAGCTGCGCGAGGAACTGAGACACGGTCACCTCCTGCCCACCGCCGCCGCCGGCGGCGGCGGTGTCGCGGTCGGCGCCGTCCTCCGCCTGGGGCCTGGTCGCCGACGACGAGCCCCCGCGGCTCTTCCTCCGGAGCATGGCTATTCCTCCTCTTCCTCAGCTCCCCGTCAGTGTTGGATAGCACGCAGCCACGCACGGCGGTGGTGTGGTGTACTGGCTACTGATCGAGCGAGGTGGTGTGGTGTGGCTACCTCTGGAGGGAGGAGGCGTGCCCAGCTAGCTAGTGGGCGGTTTATACTCGTTCGGAGACTTGGACGAGGGGTCATGTCACTCATATCTCGCCTCCGCGGATCGGATCGGTCGCCTTGGCCAAGAGGTTACCGTGCACGAGAGGGAGGGAGATGTGTGCATGACTTCGTGGAATCGTGGTCAAAGATGCTGGCCGGGGAGTACGACGGTAAAGAATCTCTCAGCGCAGCTAGCAAGGCTCGGGTTCTGGTTGCCTGCACGACCAATTAATGGATCCACGTCGAATTATGTTTCGATCGAAACGATCTACATACTGTATTTTTACATAAAAATATTTTAATTTTCGGATTTCAAGCAATCTAATGTCTTCTCTCCTCTCTCTTCTCCTCCTTCCACTCAAGTCGGCTGCCACCCGATGGAGTCGCCGCTAGCGACACCTCCTCGGCAGTTGACAACCACACTGACTCGGGCTCCGTGCCCGCGTGTGGCCGCCACGCCTAGGCCACAAGTGGTCGTCAGAGACAGTGTGACCGGGTGGCGGCCGGCTTGGGTGAAAGGAGGAGGGACAAGAGAGAAAGAAGGACTTGATCATTTTTCTAGAAAGATTTAGGAGCGTTTTTATATATAAAAAAATACCTTCTAGGGCAAGGTGGAGCTGAAACACGGAGCTTAACGCAAATCGTGTAGTTGTAAAGATGACTAAAATCTCAGCTAGCATGGAGAAATCCATTCTCAGGAGTACGATCAACCCAGCTGGCCACGCGAAATAACCTAACCGGTGGTTCTTGCCATCATATATGCGTGTGTGTGTGTTATCGACTTGGTATAATTACTGTTGCAATCAATCCATTGAGAAAATAAATGGCAATCATAGTGTCAAGAAGTCTATGGCAAGATAGCTTATGTGTCAACTAAGTTTAAGTTATATGAAAATAAAATAAATGTCAAATCAATTTTTTTTATAGAATTGCACTAAACTATAAAAAAAGTTGCATATTGCAACAATTGCAATTTTGGTCTTATTAAGATGCTTTTTTATGTTAATATCAACTGTTCCCCTTGACCTCGTGTCATCCACCTGGGGCGACTCAAAAGGTGACACCTCTCCCTGCAAGCTCCACCTTTCCAAACCTTCGCCGACCGCCGTTGCAGCCGGTGGCCCCCTCCTCTCCCCTTCTTCCTTCCCCCTACCCTTTTCTGCCTCTCCCTTTCCTTCCCCCTCAGCATGCAGGGGCATCAACGGTGGCTGGGCGAGCGCTTCGGTGGTTTCCCGGTGGAGCGACACGGAGGCCCTGCCACCCCGGCGCTGCTCGACGATGTGGTGTCTAGCGTACAACGGCAGCGGCACTACTCGTCGCATGGTCCGAAGTTGTGACGGTTCCCTGGTGGGGAGTTCGAATCCAGCTGTGGGTAGCCAAATCTGCCTTACCTCCCCTTCCTTGTGGTAGCACTGGGCTCGGCATGTAGGCGTCGACTATTTGCACCAGTGGGGTTTGGCCAAATTTGGCGCCAGAGAGCTCGGATTTGGGTGGCGATTTCTGCTACGGTAATCCTGTGGAGCTCGGGTGGCATCGGCATTAGTGTTGGCATCATGCGATGAGGTTCCCTTCCTAACCGTAGGGCCGAATTCGCCTTCTCAGTCGAGTCCATCCTCCTCTCCTCCAGGCCTTCGCTCGAGCATCTCGGTGGTGTCGGCGACACCTCGAACCTCCTAGACCCTGCCGTTTTCATTGCTCTGTGTCGTCCCCAACTTAGTTCCTTCCTCTCTTTGTGGGAGCCACGTGGTGTTATGAGGTTGCGCAAGCAGCGGTCTTGGCAGGCTTCTAGAGGTTGTGGTTCGTCAATGACTTTGTTCTTCATATCTTCGCTCTAATTCCTCTGGCAACACGGCTTCGGGGTGAGGGGGTGCCATGCAAAAGTTTTTCCTAGTATACGCTATGTCGGCAATGGTAACGCCTTCCGGCCGTGTTTCCCCCTTGGCGGTATTGGCGTAGGTGCCTCCTTGCCCCCGAGTGAAAACCTAGGTGTGAATGGGTGACAACGACGTCCCTGTTGTCACATAGATACCATCAAATAGCTTTACACGTCTAGACTTTAAGTGTAAGAGATACCATAAAATAGCTTCACACATCTAGACTTCACGTGTAAGATATATCCAAAACGAGATACACAATGTATCACTTTGCGTTTAGACTTCAAGTGTAAGATATATCCAAAATAAGATGCATGAGATACACAATGTATCACTTGCATATATCCTCGAGATATGTATGACCCAATATTTGCCGCTAAATTTAGTATATGAAATAATGTTTTGCAAAAAAATGTCAAGTTACAATGATGTAGAATTATTATCCACTAGCAATCGTGGTTCGTTAACGGCTTTGTTCTTCATGTCTTCGCTCTAATTCTTTTGGCAGTGCGACTTCAGGGTGAGGGGGTGCTAGGCAAAAACATTTGCCTAGCCTATGCTAGGTTGGCAATGGTAACACCTTTTGATGTTGCTTCCCCCTTGGCTACATTGGCGTAGGTACCCCTCACCCCCGAGTGAAAACCTAGGTGTGAACGGGTGACAACGGTGACCCTGTCGTTGCATAGATACCTTAAAATAGCTTTACACGTCTAGACTTCAAGTGTAAGATATATCCAATATAAGATACACAATGTATCACTTACATATATCCTCGAGATATGTATGACCCAACATTCGTTGCTAAATTTAGTATATATATAATAATGTTTTGCAAAAAAATTGTTAGGTTACAATGATGTAGAACTATTATCCACCACAGTCTTTGCACACGCACACACCACGTAATATTTCTATTTTTTCAATCTATTAACTGAACATTTGAGATACAACTTTCCCCATCAACACATCTCTATATATCTAAACATAGAACGGTGGAAGATTATCTAATCCCAAAAGTGCTCTAAAAGATTTGTACACTAACCATCTTCTGACTGTCTCCAACAGATTCCTCTAAAGCACCTTCTACTCTAAAATAGGGATGGATTCTTTCCTATGTGTTCCAACAGCATTCCCTATTCTGTTTCCTAAATAGATATTTTCTCTTCATTCCGTTATATGTAGGGGTTCTCTTTCCTTATTCTATACAATTCTTCGTATAGGGAACGCTGTTGGAGATGAGAGAATTATAGGGGGTGATTTTTTTAAAGGAAGCCTATATATAAGGCTATATGAGATCAAATTTAGGGATTCCTACTAGAGAGAGCCAAGGCAACCTTTTCCACACCTTCCTTTAATCGTCGTATTTTATGCACTGCAATAAATCCACGCACATTACGCACAAGAAAATTGTTCGTTGATATTTTGATCAGTGTCGTTGTTGTGGTAAAAGGTATTCAAAGGCAGAGAGATCTTGCTAACAAATATTGTGGTGGCGTGGTTTGCTGAGAAAACAGAAAAGACCGATCTCGTGGGTGAAGGCCAACAGCTTAGCACCAAATATTTACCAAAGTATTTTTTTCATTCTTTCTTATTTATCACCATTTACTTTTAAACATATCATTTAGCCATTCGTCTTATTTAAAAATTTAATACAAATATGTAAAAGTATGAGTTGTACTTAAAGTATCTTTAACGATAAAACAAAGCATAACAAAATAAATAATATTTAAATAGTTTTTTGAATAAAACAAGTGGTCAAAGGACATGACTAAAAATCAACGGCGACAAATAAAAACAATAGATTGAGTATTTTCTATAAAAAGATCAAAAATAACTAAATCGTCGGCCCCACCACGGCACAACTAGGGATGGCAATCGGGTGGATAACTCCGGGTGCAACCTTGTTCTACCAGAACCCAAAACTTGAACAAATGGCTCAAACCCGAACCCGAAACCTGTATCGGGCACAAACACATACCCATACCCAAACCTGATGGGTACCCGAAACCCAAAACGAACAGGTGAGTGGGACATGTTCACTACCATATGTAGATTGATCCGCTGGAAGTGGAGGCGTCAGGGCGGTGGTGATGAGGTGGGAGCGGAGGAACCGAGGGGGGAGCTGCGACAGCGAGGTGGAGGCGGTGGAGGCCAAGGGTTGTGGCGCCGGGGCGGCGATAGCGAGGTGGAGGCGTTGAGGTGGGGCGTCGTGGCGACAACGATGAAGTGGAGGCGGTGGAGGCCAAGGGGAGGAGTGGCGGCGAGTTGAAGACGGAGGAGGCCGAGGTGATGGGCGGCGATGACGAGGTTGAGGCATAGGGGGCGGCCAGGTGGGGGCCGAGGGGAGGTGGCTGGGTGGAGACGAAGGGGAGGAGTGGCGACGGTGAGGTGGAAGCCGCTGATGGGGCAAAGGGGAGGCGGCGAGGTGGAGGCTGTGTGCCTGTGGGGGAGGGGAAAATGAGAGAAGTTAGAGTTTATTTTTAGTATATATATATATATATATTAAAAAGGATGGATCCACATGTCAGTGAAGGAATTCGGGTAACCCATGGCTATGTATTGGTATAAAATCAAACCCATACCACAATCCAAAATTTTGGGCCCATGGGTACAGAATAAAACTCAGATCTAAACCCGAAAATTTTAGGTACCCAAACTCGATAACCTATGGGTACGACCTGTGACCCATAGACCTGATCAAACGTCGAGACAGACCGGGCTTGGACGGGACCAGGCTCGAGCTTGGCCCGACCAGTTGCGTTGAGCCCGGTCCGACCATGGCTTAAATCGTGAAATACTTGGGTTCGACGCGGCCCGATGGTCGGCTCTGGATTGAGGTCCGAGCCCGGCCCGATGCATCGATTGAGCCAGACTGGGCCGAGCTTTTTCGGACCGAGTTTGGGCTAGGTTATCGGACAAGGTTTCCCATGATCAGGTCTAGTGACCCATATCCATGACCACCAACCCAATGGTTTTTTTTTTCATCCCTACACAAAAACACAACACATCCCCTCTCTCTCTCTCTCCCCTCTCCTCCTCGGCGCCGAAACACCGATCGGGCGGCTCACCGCCCAGTCGCCCACGCCACGATCACAACTCACAAGTCCTCCTCCGGCACGGCACACGCGTGACTGACCTCCCCCACCCGCGCCGCGCCGAAACCTCCGATTTTAACTCGGCCCCGTCTCTCTCTCTCTCCCTCCCCCGGACGCCAACTGCTACTCCTCGCCGGTCAAACCTCCCCACCGTTCATCCAACGGCGGCCGTTCGCCCGGGCGCTCCCCCCGATGGCTCCGCTCCACGTGCCTGCCGCTGCCGCTGCCGCCTCCCCCACGCCCACGGTCACGGCCCACGGGCCGGCGCGCGCCTCTCCCCCTCCCCTCGCCGCCCGCCCGTCCGTCCCCTCCCCGTCCCCTCCCCGGCTTCGGCTCCCCCTTCCCCTTTTATTCCCCTCCCCGCCCGCCGCCCCCCACCCCCCTCTACCCGGCCTTCTCCACGCGGAAACGAAATTCTAGCTAGGGCTTCGTGAGGGTGGTGGTGAGATCTGGGGGATGGAGAAGCCGCCGCCGCCGAACCCCAACCTGCCCTACCGAGAGGACTGCTGGAGCGAGGGCGAGACGGCGGCGCTCGTCGACGCGTGGGGCACGCGCTACCTGGAGCTCAACCGCGGCAGCCTCCGGCAGCCGCAGTGGCGGGAGGTGGCCGACGCCGTCAACACCCGCCCGGGGGCCTCCGCGCGCCGCCGCCCGCCGCGCACCGACATCCAGTGCAAGAACCGGGTGGACACGCTCAAGAAGAAGTACAAGGCCGAGCGGGCGCGCGGGGCGGCCTCGCCCTGGGCCTTCTACCCCCAGCTCGACATGCTCGTGGGGCCCACCCTCTCCGGCGCCGCCGCCAAGAAGCCGTCCCCGCCCGGCGGCGCGGTCCCCTTGCTCCGGAGGCGCTCCTCGCCGCCGCGCTCCCCGTCGCCGTCGCCGTCGCCGTCGCCGTTGCCGACCATGGCGCTCCCTCTGCCCAACTACCGCCGCGGTTCCGACTTGCCGTCGGCGGGGCTCTTCCATCATAAGGCCGCCGCCGCGGCGGCTGCGGCCGCTGCCGATTCCGACTCGGACGATGGCTACAACAATAACGACTATGATGACGACGATGACTCGCAGCTGTCGCCGTCGCGCTCCGTGTCGTCTCGCTCGGGTGGTGCTGGTGGTGGCGATGGCGCCGGTGTTGATGTTGGCAGCAAGAGGAAGAGGGGTGGGGCTGGAGGGCTGGGCGAGCTAGCGAGCGCGATCGAGGCATTCGCTGAGATGTATGAGCGCATGGAGACCGCGAAGCAGAAGCACGCGGAGGAGATGGAGAGGCAGCGGATCAAGTTCCTTAAAGATCTGGAGCTTAAGCGCATGCAGGCTTTCGTGGACATGCAGCTTCAGCTTGCAAAGGCAAAGCACGCCAAGAAGCATCCTGATGGTGCCTCGGAGATGCTAATGTCTCTTGCGGCGCTGCCGTTCCTCAGCACCCCTGCTTATCTCTGATTCGAGAAGAGTTTAGGTAAAGAAATATTTGGGCCCTTTAGATGTACCCTGTGGTTATGAACATGTGCTTTGCATTGGATTTCTTATATGCTTGCTATGTGATTATGTTAATGCTTTATATGGAGCTACTTCGGATGTTTAAGTGTGTTTTAAGTTTTTTTCACTCATTGTTTTTTCCTCTCATAAACAATAGCATGCTTTTAAGTTCTCTGGTAGTGTGCACAATATCTGAAATTTAGTGTGCAATTTTGCAAGGCAAAAAGACTTGCAGTCGATATAACATAGCAACTTAAAGACTATAATCAGAGAGGAAGATATTGGGTTATGGGGTCATGTGCTTGCTGATGTTACTATACCTTTCTAGTTGGTGAGGACAGAATGGCTATAATTTTTTTAGTCGGTGTATGCGATCTTCTCTTTGGTCAAATTTTAAGGTCTCAGGTGCTCTCATGATCTTAAATGATGAAATTGATCGCTGTTCCCCTAGGAAGCCGCCTAGGGGATTTTTCCTGCTTAGCAGCTTAGGTGGAATTAAGTGCTGGGCGCCAGTCACCTGCCCACCTAGCACACAGCGCCTAGGGACAGTGAAATTACATTGTTGCCCGTTTGGAATGTGTGGTAAGAGGGTTTTCATTTCTTAGATATTTCGTGCTTCTGGTTCTAGCTTTGTTTTTGTGAGTTGTGACTGGTGAATCCGGAATTATCAAAATTCCAGGTCTGGGGTTATTCTGAAAAGAAGTTGATTGATGATAATGATGATGATATTAGAGTTATGTTTTTGGTTTTGACTATGATTAGTGGTATTTGGTTATAATATTCTATACAGGGGTTTTGTTTATTGGTTTGTTTCTGATTGGTGAAGCATTCGGTAGTCATCTATACCAGAGTTTCGTACTTAATTGTGTGAGTGAGCTTTGCATGGTAGTTTTTTTAAAAAAAATATTGCTGTTTAGCCAAATAACTGAATAAGTGCAGTGATAATCAAATGTTTTGTTCAAATTCATGTGAATAATTCTTTAGTGTAATATTTGTATGAATTTGGTTCCTAGTGGCCCTATTATTTTTATGTGTTGTGGATGCATATTATTCTGGATGCTGGTTTGCTTGAGATGTTGGCGCTGCATCCATATTTGTTTCTTGATTGTTACTGCTTGTCCATGCGTTCCACTTATCATGGTCCTGTGTGAGTGTAATGTACTCTTTTATGAGGTAACTCTAGTTTATCTCATCATTCGTTATTGTTTGTTATAGTGCTCGACTAGTTATATTATGTAGAACTTTTTCTGTTTGCTAGCATCTTGTTATTACTGAAGTATCTCTATACCTGGCAACAATGTCTATATTGGGTTGGCCAGGTAGTAGACCTATGTGAACTGCAATGCTCATCAACCACCTCGGGCTATAGGCTTACACTTATGTTTTGCCTATCTTACCATTTACCAGCTTAGGCACATGTCATAGTAGCAAATACATACATGTGAAATTTCTATTATTCAGCTCTGGTGATTTTCTGCTGTGTTTATCCTGGGCTACCCTGGATATTCTTCCATGCAAGATTTGCCATCATTTTGATATTTAGCAAACAGTTTTTTTATGATAAGCGAGACAAGTTCAGGGTTAGCTTACAATTTCAGAACTTTTGGCTGAACTCTCCTGGCGTATTTTTGACAGCTGACTTCCTAGCAATTTTTACCTCATTGTGCCATTATATATGATGATGATGTCTTATGGTTGCTGCAGTTATGCTGTTTTTTATTTTTTGGGGTGAATTTATCCTTTTGGTTGTTCCAGAATCATTACATTTTGGTTTAGCTTGAGTACTGTGTTATAAACGCTTGGGGACAGGCTCCCCAACCCATACACAGTACACACACAACAGGCTTCTGGTGTTTGCATGTTGATCTGTCTTATGGAATTTCATAAGATGTATTATTTGTGCGTAAAGATGTTTGATTTCGTCAAATCATAATGGTATTTGATTTTCCTCAATTGATCTATCAAGGATATATAATTTGTGCACAGATGTTTAATTTGATGGATATATAATTTGTGCACAGATGTTTGATTAATTGATTTCATTAAATCGTAATGTTACTTGATTTTCCTCAATTGATCGATCAAGCATTCTGACAAGATTATAGTTGATTTTAGTTCATTTTATTTTATGTCTTTCTGATATTCAAGTTTTAGTATTATCATGTACTGATTGTCACTGGTTTCTATTGGCAGGTTATTAGTTGTCAAGCTCATGGTGAGATTCTGCTCTTTGATGAGGATCCTTTTAGGTTCATTGGTAGTTTGGTATATAGGCTCCACAGTCTGTGTTAAACAACGCTGATGGTTTTGCCTGTTTCCCCGAGCGCTGGATGTTGACCACCATTCACTTGCTGTTGACATTATCTTCAAAGTTCCGAAAGCACTGTAACGTGAACAAGTATTTGTCAT
>SPJY01003267.1:705857-735519 GCA_005191435.1 Raddia distichophylla
CGGTTTGTAAACGGTTTTATCAGTGATTTATCCCGACTAGGTGACTGTTTAGGCAATGAACTATCATTTTAGGGGGTAAACTGTTTAGGCAATGAACTATTAGTCATTTATCAGTGTCAATGTGAATTATTATTCATGTGAGTTAGTGACTATGAAACTATGAATTGACTTCTAAGTTATGAACTTGCTATGATTATTAATTTAAAATGTATAAGCCTCCATTATTGTACTAAAAATCTAAAATGAAATCACATTTTTAGATTTTTAATCATGTATTTTTACCATTTTATGGCTACAGTACAAAACCGTTTAGGCCGTTTACACACCGTTTAATCCCGTGTAAACGGTCTAAACACTAAACAGGAGATGGCCGACTGACTACCGTTTACCGTTTAGGTGAACCATGCCTGTAAATGAGGCTATAGGAGATCAAATTTAGGGATTACTGTTGAAGACAGCCTTAAAGGCTGTCTCCAACAGGCTCCCCTAAAGCACCCTCTACCCTAAAATAGGGGATGGATTCTTTCTCTATGTGCTCCAACAGCATTCCCTATTCCGTTCCCTAAAATAGAGTTTTTCTCTCTCCATCCCCTTATATATAGGGGGTTCTCTCTCTTCCCTCTATACAATTCTCTATATAGGAAACGTTGTTGGAGATGGAAGAAATATAGGGTGAGATTTTTTATAAATGGAACCTGTATATGACGCTATAGGGATCAAATTTAGGGATTCCTGTTGGAGTATGCTCTTACGTGCATGGCACTCCCCATAAACTCATTTTGCTATATTAAATCATTGCATTTGGTATTGAAACCACTGTCTGTGCGATGGCAATCAATGAGAGCTCTACCACCTTAAAATTTTGACGCTCGTTGTATTGGTTGCTCAATTAGAGCAACTAGAACAACTCTAAAACACTATTTTCTACCCTCAACCCTTCTCTAAAATTTCTTCACAATCTACAATATACTCTAAAAGATTTATTCCTCTTATAGTTCCTCTCCTACAGTATTATAGAGATTATTAAAGGATCTGCTCGAGATGCTCTTAATTACGACTTGCGATAGATGCCTAGTTCTTCAAAGTTTGTAACTAAGACCCTGAACATGCGAACCATGTAACTCGCCATCAACGCTTGACTAGATCGAACGGCTCGTGAAATTAAAGAAAATGAAGGACGTCCGAGTGGAGGTCGCCACCAACATAGAAATCTCAAATCTCCTCCTCTAGCACTGCCATTCTGATAGATCCACCTGCATTGGAGATCAAGGATACACACTCAAGAGTGGCGGTGGGTTGGCCGGAGCTGGGGAAGATGGGGAATGGTTGGGAGGAAGAAGGAAAAGAGAGTGTGACATGTGGGACCAGGTTATCAGGTCGTATATTAACAGTATTTTGAAGCGGTGCGTGGCGAGAAGTGGCCGTAATGGCATGGATACAAAAAACGCAAAAAAAAAATGGCATGCAATTATTTCTCGTTTTGTAATGACAAATGTGTAAAATAACAATTTAATAATGGAATGGATGAAAAAAAACAAAGTATAGATTATCTCGGTTACAACTAATAACACGTTAAACCAAACGAGACGCTCAACAGAAATGGCTAATTACTCCTTTAAAGAAACTTTTGTGCTGAACTCTTTTAACGAATTTTAGATGTTCATTGTGCCGGTGTGGTTTCATAGTTCATTTGTTGTGTTTGGTTTGTTGATCCTATCAAAAACTGGTACGTGCTTTGTTTATTGCCAAGGCTTGTCGTGTATTTGTGATTTTGTCTAAGTTTGGTTTACAGCCAAAGTTTAGCTTGCGATATCGAAAATTTAGCATGCCATGATATTGCCATCCAAATCCAACATTGGCCATTGGGGTAAATCCATGTTGTCAAAAATTACGCATGCGGGCTGGTGAATCAGATCATCATAGGATGTAATCTATAGTAACTATAAAAGATTTCTACTAATAGGGGCTTGGTGTTAACATGATGGTGAGACCTTTTGCCCTCTAGTACATATTTGTGGTTCCATTGGAGCCTTTTGTTAGAAATTATCTTAGTTATGATTGAAACTTAACAATTTTAGCTAGGTCTAATTACAATAACACGGATCACATAATGCATAGTTGCTCAATTTGTTACCATTGCCCATAGATGCCATATGTAGCTTGCTCGGTTATGCTAGTTTAGCCCGTTTGAAGAAGAGTCGATGCATCGGTATTGGACATAGCAGGGTGACATACGGAAACAGTGAAGGCCATGTCGATGACTTAACAACAGCAATGACGACGACGGTCATGATTTGGTTCCAATTAGATTTGCAATTTCCTAAAAAAAAATTACGAACCGTTCAATTCAACATTTTATAATAAATTTTTAAGCCTTTGTGACCAAAACCAAGCTAAAACCACGAATCAAAAGGCTCGAAGCAACACAACACTTTCTCAAATATTTCTCCCGATAGTTAAGAGTCACAATTATTTGCAGGTATTTTTGTCGATATTTATACGGTACAAAATACCCTGACACTTTCAAGAGCTACTGTGCACCAACTTGGGCCCGTCGTCTCCGTCGACAACTCGACATTGTGGTCGCCGATGAGCGGCCGGACAATCTTCGCTGTTACTTCTGCTCGTGCTGCGTTTTCTCACGGGTGCTGGACCGTTGAGTGCGGAGAGAATTTGCAGAAGATTTTAAACAAGGGTTTTTGAATCAACATAAGACAAAACAAGGATTTTTTTTTTCTTTCAAAAAAGCGATGAGGGAGGAGGGGAAACCGGGAAGACGGAAGGTCCAGCGCTAGCGCGCTAGTGCAATAGCTTTCCATTCCATCCCATTTCCGCCCAGGCCCTTTCCTCCCGCACCGAGACGGTCCGCCACGAGCCCACGACCAGGAGCAACCCAAGAGGCTCTCCGCCGCCGCCGCCATCGCTGCGTCTTCCTCCTCCCCTCTCAGCTCCAGCCTAACATTTCTTCTTCCATCTCCCTCGCTTCTTCTGCGGACTCCGGGTAGGTCTCGTCTTCTCACCTGTCTCTATTTTTTGTTTAATTTTTTTTCAGATTATAGGTTCGTAGTTTTTTTGTGATCCATTCGGTGAACCTTTTTTTCGGGCCTCGAGGACGATCTAGCATAATACCACGATTCAAATGCTAATCCTGTCGATTCGTTCCTAGTTGAGATCAGTTAGGCTGGAGATTTCGATCCTAATTAAGCTCGCGGTTTCTTGGGCTTCCTCCGTAGCTATCATGTCGTAGAAGGGGCAAATGTTGAACGAGTCATCGATGAATCCTTCCAGTAAAGTGGAATTTTGCGAGATGCGGGGATGTTGAGCTATGTTGATCAGCGATTCAGCGCCTGCGTCTCATGGTGTTTCCACTTTCCCCACAATGGTCTGCAGGAAATGGAGGTGTTTGTTTTGGTGTCGTCCGACTCCGACTCCGACTCCGAGGACGAGGTGCGCTTGCCTTCCCCGGAAGCCTGGGAGGCCGGCCCGGGCGGCGATCGTCGGAGCCTCCCTGAGCAGGAAAGAACGGCGAGGTCACCGTGTCAGCCACGCGTGGCCGTAGAGAAAGGCAAGGAGAAGGTCGGCGATGGGGAGGGTGCGTGGGCGGCAGGACCTGGAGGCCGTATCTTGGGACAGGGATGTGTTGTGTGGAGCGAAATGGTAAGCAAGCCTGGAGGGAGAAGTAATGAGGGAACCGAGTGTTATGGGGCTGATTATGTAGGCAGATCAGTCTCTATGCAGCAGAAGGACGAACCTAACAAGAAGGGGTTTCATGAGGGCTGTGGACAGCGTGGGACGTTGCAGGATGGATCTGTTCCGTCGGGCGATGATTTGAAGGGCATTCTTGGCGCAAATACTGCTGATCATGTCAACACAGCTCGGCCTTCATGGGATACTGGGGACAGGGAAAGTGGGGTTGCAAATCATGGGCAAAGCTCTGTGGTCACTAATGGTTTTCTCATTGAGGATAGCAGCTCAACATGTCTGTCGAAGATCAAGGGGATCGATGTCCCCCTTCCCGATGAGAGCCAGTTGAGGACCAGGCAAATTGAAGCAGACGAGGCATTTGCTCGCATGCTTCAAAAGCAGTTTAATCAGGAAAATCCAGGATCTCAAAATTCAGAGCAGGTTACTATTCGAGACCTCTCAGTCTTGCCGTGTCATTTTGACTAGAGAAAAGTATAGATTATCCCATTAAACTATAGCAAAGGTATAGAAACCACCCTTCAACTCTAAAATTATATATTTTCCACCCTCTAACTCTTAAAATCGGATATATTATATACTTTGACCACTCTAAAGCGGTTTTGTGGGCAGTTTTTGCTGCAACTATAGACGTGTGCAAAGTTTGCCACGCAATCTGTATACTGTTTCTCTCCCTAATATCCCCTCTTTCTTTTCCCTCCTCATCTTTTTAATATAACCAGTTTTAGAGCAATCCAAAACCACTTTAGAGTGGTCAAGGGGTGTAATCTATCCAGTTTTAAGAGTTGGAGGGGGAAATATATGGTTTTTGAGTTGAAGGGTGATTTATATACCTTTGCTATAGTTCAAGGGGGTAATCTATACTTGTCTCTTTTGGATAAAATTCTGTTTGTTAGTTGACTTTTGTCTATGACTGCTCTGCCTCTGATGATTCACTACTGATGTGATAAATTACTTTCTTATGATGATATCTGGCAGGTTGATACGACCATAGCATGGACATTACAAGAAGAAGATGCTAAGAGTGCCAGAATTGCTGCAAGAGAGGGCCAATCTAGCTCTGTAAGTTGCTGTTGTGACTTCATGCATCCATTGTGAGATCACTTACAGACTTAAAAACTTGCAGCAATCATGTTGGTTTGTTTTATGAACAGAAAGTTACAACATGGTTTCAGTTTCATATTTAGGCATTTTCCTGTTGTTGCCTATTAGCTGTGGCATTCTGTGTGACTACTCTCATCATTAATCTGAATCCCCGTCGCATGATTTTTTAAGATGTATAATGCTGTCTCCGCAGAATCAGAGGGACCGTTCAATGGCACACTTGTATTCATATGGCCGGCACTCACCGGTTCATATTTTTGATGCATGGGCAACTAATCATACTCCAACTACAATGTCAAACAGAAGGGGTTTACAAAGAATCTCCAACTCCCATGAAAGAGAGCACCAGAATGTGAGGTTCCTTAATGGATTTATTTCATGGACCTGAATTTTTTTGTTTTGACAGTTTGTGGACCTTAAATTGCGCACTGGTGCTTGCTCTTTCGCAGATGATTATCTCTCAATTGACCAGAGGATGCTTCAGAGAAGAGAACATGGATATAGACACGGTTAGTCTCTATTCTATTTTTTTTTGAAAGATTATGGCTACTAGAATGTAATAGCGAGCTTTGCCTACATGACACATTATCCCTCCTGCCTACCTATTACTGCATGTGCTAGCAGCTTGTAGACATATAGATGTTCACCATTCATCCGATCAATTTGGATAGGGAAAGATTTGAAATTTTCCTATCATCCCAACAATTTATTTGACTATCTAATACAAACACAGTTTTTCTGCCCATTATAGATGACATGCTGCAAAAATCCATAAATTTTTGCTTGGGCTAGGGGTGAAGTAGCAATGGAAAAGCCTTCTTTCATACCCCTTACTAGATCTCACAGCAACTAAAAAGTATACCTTTTATCCCTAAATCACAAGTTCACAACAATGATTCCTTGTTTTCTGTATCATGTAGAGAATGGCCGTACTGGACTCACTCCATGAAACATTTGAAAATTGTGAGGACACATTTACTTCAGATTCTGATGGGTGAGTACTGTTTTTATGGCATTTTCTTTTCATGCAGTGTAGTTCTGATGGAAATTTGTACAGCCAGGCAATCAGTTATTTGTCAATTACTCAATTTTGCATAGTTGCACACATACTCCTCCATTTGGTTATATTGATTTGTATTGGTTGAATTTATGTGGACATTCGTTCTGTAATATCATTACTAAAGTGTTGCACCAAGGTCGAAATAGCACTCTGTGTGCACTGCCGTAACTAGTTGGTTAACTAAAATTGCATGCCCTATGATTCCTCTAATGGGATTAATCCTCTTGATGTGCTGATTTTACTTGATTGATGCACATATATTCTGATTAATTATTTTTTACTTTTTATTGATCACATGTTAGTGATGATTATGAGAACCTGTTAGCGCTTGATGACAACAACCATCACAGAGGTGCTTCGGACAATGAAATAGACAACCTGCCCCTATATGTAGTTGAGGTTCGGACTCGACACTTACTCAAGATGGATGTGCATTATTTTTGGATTTCGTAGAGCTAATTTGGCTTGTGCCCTGCTTCTTTGTCAGGGAGAAAGTTGTTGCGATGAACCCTGTCCCATATGCTTGGATTGCCCTGCTGCTGGTGCCTTCCTCCGGCATTTGCCATGTATGCACAAATTTCACAAAGAGGTACAAGCGACGACTAAACTATAGGTTCGAAGTGCTTTGACTTCATTTGTCGGTTCCAACATCTTTGGATAACCCTTTTTTCCCACGCAGTGCATTGACAGATGGCTTCGGATGAGGACTTCATGCCCCGTATGCAAATCTAATGTAATCTGACAGGATAACATATCGTCTGTAGTATTTTTTGGAATAGCATGAAAACGGCAGATTGACCGATAGGAAGCATCTGACTGCTGATGCGGCAATATCTAAAGCAACAACTTCGTAGTGGTGCGCCCTTTGCCAGGTCCACCCTCTCAGAATGGGTAATCTTTGATAGTCGTTGAGGCTTTTTTTTTCATTAAGAAAGGCATTGCACATCAGTCTTGGACCTTGCCAAGTTGCCATAAGTATATGAAAAGAGAGGAGATGCATCCTACTGTATGTGGCGTAGACCTGTTGTTCCAATTTGAAATGAATTAATTGGCTCTGGATTTCAAATCTTGCTGTCTACTTTTGAAAACTGATACCAAAACTGAAAAGATGTGTGATCTAGTTTCTCGAATCTAATCTGTCTGTTCCAGTTTAATTTTGGTTGTTTTTTCTTACGTAATTTACCTATTAAAACGTCATGCTGCCTGGCTACTGTGCAGGTAGCAGGGGTGTAAACGGATCCAATTTGGATCGGATATTATCGAAATCATACCCAGGTTCGTTTAAACTTTTTTGGATTCAGATTTGGATAGGATAATTTTCTGATGTAGAGGAGGATTGGATATTTTTTGGATTTGGAGTTGGATCGGATATTTAATTAATTAGATCAGATGCGGATATCAATCAAACTATCTCACCTCTACCTCATTACAATATTTTTTTGTCAAATTTAAAAGCCGCAAATTTTAACATACCTTTTCCTAAAAGTATTGCACAAGTTTGATATGAATACAATACAAGTTATACATGAATACAACATTGCAATAGCCAATAGCTATAAACCCTGAAAACAAGCGTGTTGTAATTATTTTTGGATATTTCAGATGTTCGAATCCAAATTTATAAATATTTGACTAAATCTAAAACCATATCTGAATCGAATCCAAATCTGAAATTGCAATTTTGGACAATATCCAAATCTAAATTCAAATAATTAATCGGATGCTAAATTTAAGATCAAATTTGATAGTTTTTAAATTCGATAAGCGAATAAATTGCACCCCTAGCGGGAAGAATACACGTCTACTGAAGCATGTTCTCTCGGGGCAAAGCTAACGAAGGGACGATGGTGTCTTATGTTTAATGCACTGAAAGATTAATATATCTTTGCAAAATCTATGACCCACTGAAATAACACTCGTCGCAAGTGATGATAATATTCGAGGAGATCCCGAGCTCAACACTTCCGATGTCTAGACCCAATGCCGGAACGGGCTAACTTAAAAAACCAACTTGGTGTAGATATTCAAGTGAAATAAAAAAGGCTAGTTGCATCATTAACTTTCAATTTATCAAAAATATTTGTTGTAAAATATGAAAACATGTCAAGCCATTATTTCTAAAGATTCATTGTAAACATGTCATTATTTAGAACTGACACGTGGTGCACTGGTGCTAGAGTCTGGTAACACTGAAGCGTACATGGTAGCATTGCTTGCGCTTGCCAATGACGACGCTAAACAACAACATCACGATAGTTCACGGTGATGGTAGCTAACACTTTGTAAAATATAGTCGATTGTTTTCCATGAGCTCCTACACTTTTAGGAAGAGTTTAGTGGTAATGGAGGTGGTTAAGTTGTTACAATCAACCTTAAATCCTTAATCTAGCGATGTAGTCATCGTAAAGGAGAAAACACATCATTTGTTTGTTAAAGTGTGACACAAGTTAATTAACAAGAGTTGCTTGTTTTTTCCTTTCATATCAAAGCGGTTGTCAATGGGAGCTACGTGCAATATCAGCTCTTAGAGCATGACCAATGGGGGCCTAAACATAGGTCGTCATAGTACTATAGCAAATGAAAATAGAAGAGAGAAAAATGCAGTTGAATAGTGAAAAAGATATGCAAATAGTGGCTGGGTCAACTAAAGTTGATTTAGGTTGGTGATACTCTTAGAGCATGTACTGTACTATAGATAGCTTATATACCTATAGCAAGTTTTCATGACACCTATAAACAAGTTTAAAGACAACTCATTTACGGTATAGAAAAATCATTTTCTTTATAGACAACTTCTCTCTACACACAACCACCTCTTGGTTCATACTATCGTTGGCTACAAAATGTTAAAACAACCTTTTCTCTTTCCTCCTCGTTCATCCACCTCGGCAAACACAGATGACATGGAACTCTTATAGGCAACTTAGAGTATATCTAATGGTACGATAACTTAGGATGGATTTAATACTATTGGAACTATTCAACAGTTTTTTTTTTCTCTCTTCTACTATTTTATTACTACAGTGCTAAGTTCACCTCAAATTAGATACAATCGAACCTATCCTTAGAGACATTTGACATGGAACATTGTACTACATGTTTTTAGGTAAGACCGATTCTATATTGACTTATTGAGTTGGCTCTAAACATTCTCTCCCCTCTATGCAATCGGTTAATGGTAATGTGTAATGTGTATAGTGTTCTGTGCGACTGGGTTCTAGCGCCTAATCAACCTATGAGGCCTTACAAAAAAAAAGAGAGAGAAAAAATATCATTGGAGACTCGAGGCTAGAGGTGGCTAAACGGGCTGGGCCAACAAGGCCGAACCGGGCCGACCCGCACTGTTCATTGAACTGGGCCGGCCCGGTTCGGTTAACCGAACCGAACTTGGGCAGAGGCCTCGGCCCGTCGGGCCGGCCCGGATCGGTTCGTATAGTGACGGGCTGGCTCGGTTCGGTTTTGGCCCGGTTCGGTTCGTCACTGTAGCATATTTATTTAATTAAGTATATTCATTTATATATATATATTTTTAATGATATATAGTGTATTTACGCAATTTATAGTGTATATTTGTAAAATATAGTGGTTTTTTCTTAATTTATTTAGATATTTTTACTTAAAATAAACCAACCCATATAAAACAGGGCCAGCCCGGTTCGGTTCGGTTACTGTGCCGGCCCGTTGGCCACCTCTGCTCGAGGCCGCACTGGCAAGCGCGAGTTGCATAACGACGGCCAGTGGCAGTGGCCACGGCACCTCGTTCTTGTTCACCCGTCCGTATTCCGGATCACTCGCTCTCCAGTCTCCACTGCACTCCCCACTTCCCCAGTCCCCACTCTCCGCTCGCCCACTCCTCCTCCACCGTGATATTTTTGCGTGACCCGCCATGCCGCTGCTCGCCGTCGCCGCCCGCCGCACCGCGGCCGTGCGGCCGCCTCGCGCCTCGGCGGCCTCGGGCGAGGCGGCGCCAGGGGCCGGACGGGCGCCGGTAAAGGTGATACTTCCGAAGAAGAAGCCGCAGAAGTGGTCGACGGGGATGGCGCCGGGGGAGTACGGCGGCGGGCCGGCCACCACCAAGCCGCGCAAGTACTGGATGGGGAAGGAGGACCGCGACCCCGTGGGGAACACCGACGATTTCATCTGGAACAAGGACTTCCTCCCGCACATGGAGCGCGTCGTCGCCAACGGCGGCGCCGACACGGCCCCCACCATCCCCCGCCTCGCCCCGGTACGGCCGAATTTGGGAGCACTCCGCTTAGTCTCTCTCACTCGCATTGGTTCGGTTAGGTTCAATCATTGAACTGGCATCCATGGTCTCACTTGTTTCGAGCTAAAACTCGAGCATGAATTTCCTGCATTGGATGCTGTTCTAAGCTTCAGATGCAACAATTCGTTTGATCAGGTGGACGAGGACACGGACTCAGGGTTTCTAAGCATCAACCGTGCCATGAGCCTCGACAGGTTACTCTCACGGTCTCACCCCACCTTATCTGCTTATCAACCGGCGTTTAGACACTCAGCCGGCAAATTTAGTGATCTAGTGTGTGTATTGTAGTGTGGAAGTTGATCTGAGCAAGGAGCTTCTGGCTCCAACCAAGCCTATCTTGCAGACCCAGGTTGAGGCTGCCCGGCATGGCCGAGCCATTGGTGCTGAGGTTCTTCAAATCCCTTTTTATTCACTGTGTAGCCTTATTTCTCTGCCTCTTGGGATGGCTGTAAGTTGGGTTTTGTAATTTGAATGTAGGCTGTCAATGGAACCGCCCCCACTAGATGGAGGCTAGTTCCAACTCGAAGGGAGCAGGCAAAGTGGGATCGAGCAGCCAAGGCAGCCACTGGTGGCAGTGTAAGACCCTGTTTAATTGGGTTGAAACAATGAGATTGCTTATAATCTAAAAAGTTGAGGGCTCTCAAAAATTGGCTCAAAAAGGCTGAAAGATATATTGCAAAATATTTTTAAGATTTTAAAAAAACACTAAAAGCCCGGAAGAAATGACTACAACCTGTTACTTTTATAGCTTGTACAAAAATAACAAATTTCTAGTGATAGCTGTAAATTTTATTTGAGGTGAATCAAACAGGGCCTGAGCCTTTGTAACAAGCAAGGTGTCCCATATAGTTGTGGTTATATTTGTATCAAAGTTTAGCGTACCTTTTATAGATGTAAGGATCCGTTATCGCATAGACCATGATAAACTCTACCATAGTCCATATCTCAAATCTTGTATAGTTGGATCTTCTTATACGTGGATGTATTGACCATGGTGCGCCCTTATGTAGTTGATGTTTTATCAAAGGATACAATAATAATTCTTTTCATGTTGGATCTACCGTCTACGCAATTATGATATGGACCCAATACAGTTGATGGTGTAGAGTTTCTCTTTCTTTTTTCCCTCCAATTGATTAGGAATTTCTAGCCTCTCATATAAAGCTTGGTGGCTACTTTTTGCCCCTATTTTAATTGTTGTCAACATTTGTTAGACATCTTGCAAGCATAGATAAGGATTCATAGTCATATTGGACAGGGTAAGCTAAATCAATCGTTTTTATTTTATTTTATTTCTATTTCATTTTTGCCTCAAGATTTGTGTACAAATAGAACTACAAAATTAAAATTCTTATTCCACATTTTTGTTTTGCTTTTACTCTGTCCGGTTCACAAAAACATGATGTTTTGGGTATAGGCATGGTCTCCAAAATCAAACTTTAACCATTAATTGCCATTGCAAATTATTCACAAAACCCAATAAAACTATGATATGGTGAAATTGTTTTTCAAGATGAATTCACATGTATGATTTTCATATGCCCAATTGATGGGCGCTGACGCGGGTCCCGATCTTCTGGTGAGAGATTAAAAGGATAATTTGATAGGTGTCACGGAGACCTAAACGATCCGGCTTCCAATCCCACAAGGAACTGGAAATCCCGGCGATCGCTAAACCACCACGACGAGTGTTATCGACCGGACCAGAGGCACGATCGACCTGTCCACGAATGACGGTTCAAGCAGGCAACCGAATAACGAGCAAGAACACAAGATTAGCAATCACAATTGCGAATATGGATTAAGGATGATGGGGTTCAGAAACTTGATCCTGTTGGTCTAGTCGACACAAGAAGAACAAGGCGAAATCTCACACAACCATAACGAAATCAACTAAACAAAACCCAACTAAGACGAAACACGGCGTGGGACTTATATAGGGTGGCAACCAGAGGAGGGGCGCCCAAACAGGTGCCCACACATGCTCAACCCTAACTCTAGGGGTACACGGGCTTTGGGCCCAAAAATACGGCGACGCAGCGCCAGAAAGTTTCTGTCCGTCAGCTTGTTTTCGCGATTCCCGTTGATTCGGATGGAGTTTGGAGGCGTGGTTGGATCCGTTGGAAAGCTTATCTCGTAAGCTTTCCGTAGAGTCCTTATTTGCCTCATTTGGACGTCGTATGTGATCTGGGCCTCCGTTTGAAGGTGTACTAGTCTTGGAAGCCCTCGGGTGTTCTTGGTCAATTGCGTGAATCCACCGAAGGCTTGGACGCCCAAAGCCCGAGCACATGCATGAGGGCTGTGGATGTGTGCATATGTATGTGTTGGCTAGTTGCATGTGTGCATGTGAGTACCTCTTTAGTCGTGGATAGAAGATATTATATCAAGATAAGAACCAAGGTTGCTTTGAGTTTAAGTTGGTCACGGATAATTTATTGGTTGCCATACAAAATATTTTTTTTAAAAAAAAGTTGAGGATTTGTGGTTTGTGTGTAACAATTATATATAGTTATAATCTGCTCCCACTGTAATTGATGCCATAGATCTTTTTTTTTTCCTATTAATCATTTTTTTACAATTATTGATATGGACTCTTTTTATAGTTTCATGATTGCTATGAATTCTTTTTTTCTATTATTTTATTCCATTTTTTTTTGTTAATATGGTTTCTTTCTTCTTTTTTAGTTTATATGTCTTTTTTCGTATTATCTTTATTCTGATTTTCTTTTTTGTTGAAGTTGATATGACCTTTCTAGTTTTATAGTTGAGATGAACTCTTTTTCTACTATTTTAATTCTGAATGTCTTTTTTTTTTTATGTACTTGATATGGACTCCTTTTTCTAGTTTTGTAGTTAGCATGTACTTTTTCTATTTTTTATGTTTTTTAGTTTTTCTATTATAGCTGATATGAACTTTTTATTTTAATGTAAGCTGTTATAATCTAGCCCCACTCTAATTGGTGCTGTAGATCTTTTGTTGATATGGACTTGTTTCTTCTATTATATGTCTTTTTTCCTATTATTTTTATTTTGATTTTTTTTGAAGTTGATATGACCTTTCTAGTTTTATAGTTGAGATAGGCTCCTTTTTCTATTTTTTAAATTTTGAATATCTGTTTTTTTGTACTTGATATGGTGTGCTTTTCTAGTTGTGTATTTAACATGGCCTTTATGTGGGAGTCTTGTAACAAAAAATTCATCATGTTCACATTTTACACATACATTTGATGGCTTACACTTCTTGCGCAATTTATGTTTCATGATTCTGGTCCCCTTTTAGGATGTCATACTAAGGGAATCTAAGTCAAGAGTGGAGCAGGGGGACCCTAAGGTATTGGCAGCTAAGTACGAAGAGCAATATCAAAAGGTATCTCTCTTTTAAGTCAACTATAAAAACCTTTTCCTTGGTTTTCCTTCTGGAGTTGTTGTTTTGGGAGTTCCGCATTACTAAATTTTCATGTGGCTAATTAGTATTGTTAATAGAGAAAATTTCACTGTAGCCCCTAAACTTGCACCGTTTAACTTGCGTTTTACTTGTGCGCCCCCTTAAACTTGTCGCTGTTTGCACAAGAGGTCCAAAACCGTTAAGGTAGGCGTTAAGCGCTGGCATGGCAACCCATATGGCCGTTAAATGCCTATGTGGCCCTCCATCGAAGCGTCCATGTCATCCCCTCTCTCCTCTTCTCTCTAAATTCAAAAAAATGATTTTTTGAGTATTTTAAAATTCAAAGTGTTAATTTTGAGAATTAAAATTTTTTTAAAAATATTTCAGCAAATTTTTTTAAAAGATGAATTTTAGACTTATATTTCAAAAAATGCTTTCAGGGAAAAAAATGATTTTGAAAATTCAATTTTTGAATTTTCGAATTTCCATTTTTTAATTTTTTTTAGATTTCCTATTTTTGAATTCTGAAATTTGCAAAATTCTTTTAAAAATTTTTAAAAATTGAAAATACTAATTTTTGAAATTTTAAATCCCTAACCCCGAAATTAAAATGTTTGATTATTCAATAACCCTAAAATTCTCTTTAAAAATTTAAAAATTGTGAAATTTATATTTGAATTTTAAGGCCTTTGAAATTCATTTTTGAATTTTAAAATTCCTGAAATTCGATTTTCTGAATTTTAGAGAGAATTGGAGAGAGAGAGGATGACATGTACCCTTAGGTAAAGGGCCTCATAGGCATTTAACGTCCGTATGGGTTGCCACCTCAGTGCTAAACGGTCGCCGTAACGGTTTTGAACCTCCCGTACAAACGACGACAAGTTTAGGGGTGCACATAAGTAAAATGTGAAATGTGTTCTTAAAAATATGATGAAGTGCACACTGTTAGTATTTACTCATGATGGCAGTTATTTTGCAGTTGAAGCAAAGATTGCAGTTACTTACTTTAGGTATTGGTGGCATTGGTGTTGTCTCTGCTTACTTTTCATACTCTCCTGAAATTGCTGCAAGGTATTTTTTTTACAAGTTACATTGACTTTTTTTATTTAGTGCTTCTCCTATAAAGTGGCTATTTATTTGTGTATCTGAAATGCTAACTTGCTAGGCACTGGTCCTGGCTACTTAGTCAAGGCTGACTTAATTCGCTTTTTCCACTAATATCAATTACTCTTCAGTTTTGGTGCAGGGCTGATTGGTTCTGTGGCATATCTCCGTATGCTTGGAACCAGTGTGGATTCCTTAGCAGGTGGAACTAGAGAAACTGTCAAGTATGTTTCTAGTTACTTATTTTACAAATTGGATTTGCAATCTGCAAATACACACATCAACTTTGTTTATACATCAAACAATTGCACAAACTTATGTTTAGTTTGGTAGGGTCACATCATTGCTGAATCTAGTTTGCGATTCCATTGTCTAAAGCTGCAATATATGTTGTCAAAATTGAAGGTTACTCATGTTTAGCCCCGTTCGATATCCTAGGGGACCCAGTGTTACCAATGTCATATCTTCCTGATGGACTTTGGGATTTCTTTAGCAGGCAACAACTTCTCTGGAATGCTATTTACCCTCTAGCTAAATTCAAACAGTTTGACTTGGATTCCATGCATTACCTAACATTTAGGTCCTGTTTTTTTGAGCTGGTCTGAACGGCTGAACAGCTGAACGGCTGAAATGACTGAATTTCCAGAGTTTCTCGAGGTAGTCTCGAGATTCAGATCCATTTCATTTGACTTGATTTTTAAAGCGTTAGGACCAACCTACAAAACAGCGAAAAAACGAACAAAAAAACTTAAAACATATGTTTTTTCAGAACGTAGATAAGTCGTTAAGCTGTTAAGCCGTTAAGCTGTTAAAGCTGAAAAGAACAGGGCCTTAATAAGTTTAGGAAGTTAATGGGCATGTCAACCTATCTGGTACACATGCATTGCAATAAATGGCATGCATAATACTATCAAATAGGAAATCTGGCTTGTAGAACAGACACACACATGTTGGTGTAGTTTCCTTCTACACGATGTCACAAACTATGCAAAATCAGTTATTTCTTCTACACTCGAAAAAACGAACAAAAAAACTTAAAACATATGTTTTTTCAGAACGTAGATAAGTCGTTAAGCTGTTAAGCCGTTAAGCTGTTAAAGCTGAAAAGAACAGGGCCTTAATAAGTTTAGGAAGTTAATGGGCATGTCAACCTATCTGGTACACATGCATTGCAATAAATGGCATGCATAATACTATCAAATAGGAAATCTGGCTTGTAGAACAGACACACACATGTTGGTGTAGTTTCTTTCTACACGATGTTACGAACCATGCAAAATCAGTTATTTCTTCGCTTCTACACTCTGTTTTTGGTAAATAATTACATATTTACATTATAAAAAAATACATGTTTGTCTATTTTCCATAAAATTTGATAACATCATGCTAATCTTAAGTCAAGTTAATCTTTGTAAATCAATGACATCAGAACAGCCAATATCCCAATACTTGATTTATATACTTGTGCTTCATTTTCTAACGAAGTGTTTATGCGATCTTTTGATGCAGAGTAGAAGCTGTGCTCTGCATTCTCCTGAGTCCTAACGTTCACGCTGCATCATAAATAGATATCCATCATATTTTTCATACATCGATACAATATTCATAGTGAAAAATGCATGCTAACTAGCGCATCAAGATATCTTTATAATAGTTAATTAGTTAAATTCATACCTAGCCAGCTTATTATGAATATCAGGATCACCTGTGTAGTTTCCTTCTACACGATGTCACAAACTATGCAAAATCAGTTATTTCTTCTACACTCTCTTTTTGGTAAATAATTACATTATAAAAAATACATGTTGTCTATTTTCCATATAATTTGATAACATCCTACTAACCTTAAGTCAAGTTAATCTTTGTAAATCAATGACATCAGAACAGCCAATATCCCAATACTTGATTTATATACTTGTGCTTCATTTTCTAACGAAGTGTTTATGCGATCTTTTGATGCAGAGTAGAAGCTGTGCTCTGCATTCTCCTGAGTCCTAACGTTCACGCTACATCATAAATAGATATCAATCATATTTTTCATACATCGATACAATGTTCATAGTGAAAAATGCATGCTAACTAGTGCACCAAGATATCTTTATAATAATTAATTATTCGTACCTAGCCAGCTTATTATGAATATGAGGATCACCTGTCTCTGAAATTATTTTTTCATGTGTATCCCCATGTCAACAAGCGTCGGACACCCTCAGCACTTCACCAATGCCCTAGGTCGAGGATGATAATAGATAGGGAAAAGGCTACTCTAGATCGGCATCCCATGCTCATGACCAGAAGTTGGAGTAAGACTAAAAGAAAGGAAGGATGGTTATTCTGCTCTGCCATGGTGTACTATGACAGGAAGAATGGTTTACGATAGAAAATAATTGCATCCATTTATTTGAAATATTTATTAATCCTTCTCCCAAACTGGACTCCTGAATCCTTGTTGGAATCAGAATCTCATGTCCATAAACTGGTACAATGTTAATTTTATACCAATTTCATGCAATCTTCAATGCAGAGTAGACGTTGTGCTCTGCATCCTCCTAAGTCCTGGCGTTCGAGTTAGATAATTACATCACAAATAGATAGCCGTCGTGCTTTTCATAATGGTGTTCGTACATCGAAGCACGATACGATGTTCATAGTGAAAAATACATGCCTACGAGCACACCTTGGAATCTTATAGTATTTGTACGAGTTAAATACTTACCTAATCAGTATAGCTTATGTCCATAAGCAACTAGCATGCCCATTATGTTACCGGTTGTATGAATCTTAAGAATCTATGTGGTAGCTGCTGATATGGGTGACACTAGTTCCCCAGTCCCCATCCTCACCAAATCCCAATTGTTGGATGGAAATTATTAAGGGCTAATTAATTTCATAACATGTATGTCAGACACTTAGTTAAACTGACAAGCTTGATTTCTTCCAAAATCTGAAGTCAAGATAAGCTGTTCTATTTTGGGCTTACGGCCACTTTGGTTGACCTCCAAACCTGGTGTTGCTCGGAACTATGAGATTTTATCAGCTCATGCTTCATGAAGACAAGACTGTTCCTGTTCAACTTCTTTCGCTAGAACTCCTATTTGCTTATCCGCATTGTGGTAGGAGATTAACCATAAAATAGAATGGAAAATAATTGTCTTTGTTCCTTTTTTATTTTTCTGTGTAATCGATTCCCTGAGTATGAATGGTTCGGTGAATATTTTGTTTTATCATATACTCCCTCCGTTTCAAAATATAAGGCGTATAATTTTTTGACACGGTCTTCAATATAGAACTTTGACCATTAATTTCTTTTACAAGATATCATCAATAAGTACAAAATTAGCATAATATGAAAGTATTTTTAAATACGAATCCAACTATATCACATACATAAGACTAAACATATATGCTTTTAGCTTAATTACTAGTCAAAATTTATAAATGTTGACATTTTGAAATACATGCGCGCCTTATATTTTGAAACGGAGGGAGTAATGCCTTTCAAGTATGTTGACCACCATGGTTTTTTTTGTTCTCCCTAACATTCTCGTAACAGAGGTAGGGGATCAATAAATGTTAAGCAGCTCCTTAAATTTGTAATAAAAAAAGGAACGTCTAAATTTGTTCTTGCATGCTTGCAGGAGTGCTGCTGCACAACCAAGGTTGCTTATTCCAGTGGTACTCGTAATGATGTATAATCGATGGAATGAGTAAGAAGATGAAGTCTTAAGGAGATTTTTCTATCAAAACATCCAAACTAAGCAAAATAAAATGTGCACTATTCTTACATTCATGTTTACTTTCTGTTCTAATGCAGGATATTAGTTCCAGATTATGGGTTCATGCACCTGGAGTTGATACCCATGCTTGTTGGGTTTTTCACGTACAAGGTTGCTACATTTTTTCAAGCAATTCAGGATTCTATACCTGAAGTGGGAAATCGTGAAGTTTGAAAAATTTTCTGGTGAATAGAAAATGAAGCTAGCTGTCCTGAGTGAAGATTGGTATCCAAGAGAGCAAGGTACCATCACTTAAGGATTATTACCTTGTCTTGAGGGTGATAGCAGTATTTACCTATGTCCATGTTAACCATAGGGCACCTTTTGAGCTGCTATGATTATGAGTACTGCGCTTTGTGGCCAACGCATGTGATTCTGACCATTGAGAAAATTAATAATTATGTCCTCATGGGGCCCTTAAAGCTGCATGCTGGCATAGCCATAAATTTTCAGGAGTTTGCACCTATCAGTGCATTGATGCACTAATTTTTGTTGTTAACAGTGCTTCTAAATTACCGGGGATGTACTTGCAGCTGATGCATGCAACATGTTTGACCATCTGAGAATTTTAGATATGTATGCTCAGTTGCTCTCCGTTGCTTTGGAGGCTCGAGGGCTGCATTATCGTAGGCTTGCATGACTGTACACCTTGAAATTAAGTACCTTATTTACCCTGATCCAATTTCTGTTATTTTTACAGATCATGGTTTTGGAAGAATCTGATCTGGGGATTGCCACCAAGGAGATCAAAAGATGCGTGTTGAGGTTACTGTCCAAAAATCTTGACTAGCTAACATCCCTATCAAGTTTTACTATGACAGCATGATAAAAAGTTGCTGAACATGGGTGCTGTCAAATTCATTCCACACTCATGTGAATAATGAATAGTTCTGTACGGCTCAGAACTTTTAGCTCAATGACAAACCGAATTGTACGGTTGAATTCGCATTGGGCCAGTTCGTATAGCTGTATAGGAATGTAGACTGACCAAACCTGAATGTAAATAATGGAGCCTGTTAGTATACCCGTTCTATATTACGTCAGTCCTGGAAACTTTACGCGATATCTTTATATCATGTACGTAACATGTACTTTACGAGAAATGCATTTGCGCCAGTAAAGACTTGTTTAGAAACGACAGCAGCTACGCTTCACAAATCTGGAAAGAATTGTCTATTGCAACAGCACTGGCTGGGCAGCCTGCTTATCGTTGACAAGGAGACGGAGAACATCAAAGGAACCAGAAAGAAGGCAGCTTGTTGTCACTGCCAGCAACAGCTGAACTAACCAGACCCAAAAGTTTTCTGGGGCAACGTGAACATTCTCATAATGGCATGCCTTTCCTGGGAATTTTGCTCACAGCGACTGGTACGAATCCATCCGTTCCCAAGGTTCGCTGATAAGAATACCCACCAACACCCGTACGCTCCATTCAAGTCGCGCATCGACGCGAACTCGGTACTGTCTCACAGATTCCACATGATCCATTGAATGTTCCCTGCGTCTAATAACTGAATGCTGCAGGGGCGCAGGCAAAGACATGACCTGATGGGGGGACAAGACGACCATTTACAACCAATACAGGAGAAGAAAAGACGAGCAGATCAAGGTACTGATGCTATCGTTCAAAAAAATAGTACTAACAATTTGGGGGCTCAATCTACCGCTCGGAAATCACCAATTCACCATTGCCATTTGCCACAGAGCAACAAGGCTTCGGAGTAGTACATTCTTTTTTTTTGGACTTCTCAGTCCCCACCAAGAGCAATTTTTTTTTCTGGCTTGGCTGTGGCCGCATCCTTTTGGACGCCAAAAGAATCCTAAAATGGTATCAAAAATAGAAGCTAAACCCGAAAAAAAAAAGGCGAGCCAAAAAGTGGACGAGTGCAGGTAGGACGCGGGGGATCCCTCCACGGGATGGCTGTGGTGTCTCTGACACGTGGACCCCATCGCGGGGCATGACGTCACGCGCTGGAGTCGCCGCCTCGCCGGCCATGTGAGGAGGAATCCTCGAGCGCCCTGCGCCCTGCCCATCCCCGCCACGCCACGCCACGCCCAGCCCACGACTACGACCGTGAGTCAACGCTCTCCGCCCCCTCGGAGGCAGGGCCGGCCGCCGCCGCCGTGGCGGCGGTGGCGGCGGCCGATCGGGCGCTGGGGCGGGGCCTGCGGCGGCCGGGGGACGCGGAGGCGACGCGGCGGAGCGCGCCGCCGGCCGTCCAGTAGCGGCGGCAGGCGCGGCAGAGGTGGCGCGGCTGCCGCACGTTGTAGTTGTTGAAGTAGCAGAACTTGGTCTCCCTGCTCCCGCACCTCGGGCACGGCAGCGGCTCGCCCCCGCCGCCCGCCGCCTGCAGAGGAGGAGGCGGTGGAGGAGGAGGAGGAGGTGGCGGAGCCGGCGCCGGCGCCGGCGCGCTGTCGTCTTTGTCCGCGGCGGCGCCGCCAGTGCTGTGGGCGTCGGGCTGGATGACCTGCCCGAAGAGCCTGAATCCGGAGGCGTCTGCCGCAGGGGCGGCGGCGGCGGTGGTGGAGGGGAGGTTTGCCATTGAGGAGGGAGAGGGAGGAGGAAGGGGAGAGGGAGGTGGGGGGTGGGTAGGAGAGATCCCTTTATATAGAGAGGAGGCAGTGGAGATGGTCCTCGTCGGCTCGCTTTTGCTTGGTATACCGACTTTCTTTGTGTAAAACCACCAATGAAGTAATGAGGCATGGACCGATGGACGGATAGATATGGGTGTCCTCTCTCCCTCTCTCTCTCTCTCCCCTCTCCGTTTCTATTTTTATTTCTCCCATTGTTTCCCTCCAATTCTATTTTTATTTCTCTCGCACCCCATTTTCCCTCCATTTCTGTTCTCTGTTCTCCCTCCATTTCCATTTCTAATTTCTATTTCTATTTCTCTCTCTATGTTATCGCTCCATTTAGATTCTCTATCTATTTTCCATCCATTTCCATTTTTATTTCTCCCCCGCACCCTAGTTTCCCTCCATTTTTATTCTCTCTATTCTCCTCCAATTCTGTTTCTCTTTCCTAGTAAATGCTTTCCCTCTTCTACTTTTCTTTCCTAATAAATGCTTTCTCTCTGTCTCCATGTTTTCCCTCCATTCCGTCAGAAAATATATTTTAGCTAGACCGGTTTATTAATCCGATGAGGACAGAGCATGGAGCCAGTGGGGGATGGTGCGCTGCATCCAGCAATGGGGAAAAAAATATCATGTGGAAATGCTGGGAAATGTGGCATCATGTGACCTCAAGATTTGGCTGCACAAGGCCGAGTGATTGTTCAAACCCAGCGAATTAATGCAACTTTCCAGGGTTTTTTTAGTCATGTTGACCTTGAATTTTTAAATTCTTCTCCTTGTTCTTTGACTTTTGGAGGTGTTCATCTTTCAACAACGGAAGGGATGATGGATTGGCCTTTGGTATCCGTGGTAATTGGTTTTTGTGTGGAACAAACTCAACCGAGTAAGGCGTTTCTGGCATGGAGCTTATATCCGACCACTTTTTCAGGGATTCGAAAACAAGGGATTTCTAAATAGTTAGGGCACGTTTATTTATCTCTAGCAATCCCTGGTACCCGCTCACTATTTAATTTTGATCCTATTTCTCCTATACAATCTCTATGTTTTTTCTTCTATATTTTACTCCAACTCTATTGATATAGTACAACGCCATCGGCAATATTGGGCTTGAGACTAACAATAATCAACCTCTTACATAATCAATTTCATATTTTTAGGATTCGCTGCCTTCATTTGTAATGTGTTTTTTCTTATCATCTTATTTTTAGGGTGCTACTAACCAATGATGATCTATTGAAATTAATTTTAGAGTAAATTACACTTTTGCCCCTTAAAGTTGAACGGAAATCTCACTTGGCCCCTTAAACTTTATTTTGTGTCAAGCAGCTCCTAGAAGTTGTTTTCGGGTGTCACGCAGGCTAATTTTTCAGCACCCAAAGCCAACTTCCGAGGGTTGTGGTGCAACAAAATCCAACTTTCTGGGGCTTTATGGCATACGGAAACAACTTCTAGGGGCCACGTGACACAAAACAAAGTTTAGGGGGCTAAGTGAGATTTTCGTCCAACTTTTAGGGGCAAAAGTGTAATTTACTCTTAATTTTAATAGATCATTATATTCGGATAGTTTTAGGTAGTTTTTGTAGTTTTGTTAGACGATTTTATGTGGTTTATTAGGTGATTTCACATAGTTTCAAAAAGTTTCGTATAGTTACATATTAACCTCACTATGACACATGAATCAGCGCTGCGTCTTGCATAAATTAGCTCATCCGTTGAAAACGTTAGGAACAATCATTCTGGCACTTCCATTTTTTTTTATTGGAGCAAGATATCAAGGGTACTCTTGAACAGGGTATAGAAAGGGAAATTTTCTAGATATGCATTGAGGAGAATTTTACAAAAACCGTTGTCGTCTAAAGATGGCCTAAACAACATAACGACAGAGAGTTTGTGCTTATCGCTGACCTTGTTTCTTTTTTTTTTGCGTCACTATCTCATCTCGCAAAAGATGGGGTTTTTTTTTTTATGTACGTGTGCTGCCACGCGGATCCGGTGTATCTCCATGATCGTGATCAAAACAGAATTCTGTGGCCAAGGGTCGGCTCAGGAATCAGGATAGCTTAATCGGATCACGCGATGTCTAGCTAGCTAGCCTTACGCAGAAAATGCTGCTTTTTTTTTCCCCCTGGTGATTAATCAGCCAAAATTCAAGGCCGGCGAGCTACAGAACGTGTACAACATGTCAGACTCTTCTATTAAAAGTCCCTAGAAAAAAGGACATCTTCTTCCATAAAAGTTTGGCCAAGGAATGTGCTGTGCCTGTGATGCGCAGGGGTGTTGCATCCGTGCATGCATGAGCAAATGATATGAACAAGTGCAACGAACGAGAGCGGGAATATGGAAGCTAGCTAAGCCCAAGCAGATTAAGCTCGAAGTGACGCGTCGGTCCAAGTTAGACCGAGCTTGATTTTCTTAATTTCTTTTCCTGCGTCCATAGGAGTACTCCCGTAGAGAGTTCTTTGTCCCGTAAAGTTCGCGTGGAGACCCGTTCCCGGTAAATAAATATTACTCTCTGCATTGATCTATTTATAAAATAAATCACAAAGATAAAAAAAATCAATTAACGGATCAACTAACCATTAAATATTAGAAATATTGCTGCAAAATTAGTGTCATCATTTACTGTTTCTAACCTCTCATCTCAAAAGTTGTGTCCTCACAACAATCCAAATACGGCATGCTTGTAGCAGGCTCACAGCAGTCATAACTCCCACCTCGACATGCAATTAACTACAACCTCATGCAATTAAAATTAGGCTAAAAAGTAATTCTTTTTTTGGGAGAAAACCAAAAAGCTTATACGTAGATCATTTGTGAAAGGAAAGAGTACTGAAAAATAATATCCTCAATGATTTCAAAATCGATCAAAATAAAAACTATGCTATATCATGTAACTATTATCAGTGTCTAAAATACGACACTAAAATATGGTAGTTATAAAGTATTTCTACCATTAAGCTTGTCATATAGGAAAAAAAAATACTATTAAGCCAAAGTGATCCACATCTTGTAAGAAAAAAGACAAAATCTAATCTAAAGCGGAATAGGATTCCGTTAATTTAAAATGAACAGTACGTTTCTGAATAATGACTACATCCTTCAACTGTATTTGCAGGTTTTTATATATATGAACAAGAATATTATCTAAATACAATTACAAGTATCAAATGAAGGCAAAGTTTATATTCTTAAGTGGAATAAATGCGATATTTTATGACAAGATTTATTATTGTCCAAACCATGTGTTTAAAGCATGTAAACATATTTTAAAATTGATTCTATCTCCTTTCCACCCGACCATAACCCATCTCCTTTTCTAAAAAGCATAAATCATTTTTTTAATAGAATAGTCACCACCTAGTTAACACAACTTCATATATCCGAAGTAGGGTCCATCGATGAATTTATTATTAGCTCAATACAACTTGCCCGGCTTTACCTGTAAAATGGCCGATAATGCGGATGCATGAAAATTTATGAAATTTCTATTTTGAATAACCCAAGTGTTGCAATGCCCCATGTGCTCCACACGGTCACCTTAGTGACCCACTTGTACAACATTTCAGAACTATCGTATCCATTGAGAAAATTTATGAGGATGTGGTGCTCCGCTCTTACTACAGGAATCCAAGGTAAGCCGACGTAAATAGCCCAAAAGCCGACGTAAATAAGCCGATGTATAAAAAAGACATAAATAGAGCAATTTACGTCGACCGCCGACGTAAATAACCCTATTACGTCGTTTTTATACATCGGGGCATATGATTTTGAATAATTTAGGAACTTTTATTTTAAGGGTTGTAAAGTAATTTTGGCAATATTCTGCTAGTCCTCCGGATAACAAAAAGTGGTTGACGGTGTACATGTGACAGTGTACAGTGTGCTCTGCTAGGATGACGGCGTTGGGGCAAAGTAAGGTGGTAGAGGGGGAGAAGACGATGGGGAAGATTGCTTGGGTGGCTATGGCTTTGGCTGTGTCCTATTTATAGGTTGGGCGGCACAGTTGTCGTGCTCACATGGCATAACCATGGTGGTGGTGGTGGCCGAGTGTGACTACGAGCCATTGGAGAACCGCTGAGGTTGGATGAGGGTGTTAATGGGCTATGGCGTGGAGGGTTATTCAATGAAGGCAAATGCAATACCACGACCAAAGATGCTTGGCGTGAAGGAACCGTGTTTTCATCGGGTAGCGGAAATGACGTGGCGACGCTGCTGTTTCGTTGAGGGCGATGACATTTGGAGGTAGGGGATGACAGGAGGTCGTCCGAGCTTGCCGTCAATTAACAGGCACTATCGAATCTTCTTAACTGAACCAGTGTAGAGGCGAGCAAAAGGGGGCGACGTGGCCACATTAATGTTGGCCATTGGATCGGGAGAGAAGTGATCCTGGTTGTCTGTGGTTACTTAACGTACCGAAAGGTTGGATTAGGCCAGATAGACCGTGTTGGGTCGAGATGCGGCCGTGTGGGGAAGCCAAGGTGACATAGAAAACATATTCCTAAAATTAAAATCATATTCCGGGGATTTCCAAAGGGGGATTATAAATTGTAGAATAATTTCTAGAAAATATTTTTAATCTTTAAAAATTCATGGAAGATAACAGAAGCTTCAGAAAATATGAAATAAATCTTTATAAACCCATAAAATTGAGGAGATCGCTTAAATATGGGATAAAATTTTATGTTTTATGAAACAGGATATTTAAAAATTTTAATTAGGCCATTTCCTTATTGGATTATATAAGAAAATGGCATAGAATATTCTAGGAAATCATAAAATAATTGTAGGGACTTAAAATATGTTTTTTTTAAAAAAAATAGCTAAAAAAGGGTATATTTTGGTATATGTCACAATTTGTGTCCATGAAATTTTCGTGCCTAGTTTCGTCGTGGCTTTAATTTAGCGCTAGGATTATATTTAATGTGAAAAGTCATGACTTTTTGTTAGATGGTTTTTAAAAAAAGTATTATTTTTAGAGTTTTGAGAAGAGATGGCAGCATCTTTTGTGATCGAAAAACCCAAAGTGTTTTCTTGCACGAAAAGTTTTAAGGGTATAACATTTATTTTAATTAAAATTTAAGCTAAGTTAGATCGATCGGTTGTTGTCTTGGGCTGATTTGGTTTGCTGATAAGTTAAATTTTGAGAACTTCCGTAAACGATTTGGGGTGTTGGATATGTTTTGTTTGACTTATTTTTTAAGATTTCATAAACGGCTTTAATATTAATAATGGACTCAAAAACTAAAGGTGATTGTAAGATTGTAAGTGTTAGGAAACCTAACGTTAATAGAAGATATGAACAATATAAATAACATGATGTTTGATAACACAGTTTGATCTAATTACCCACGACTGCGAGACATGCCTATAGGTCATTCCCATCAACAACCCCGAAACATACTAGCCATCGGAATCTCGACCACAGGCTGATCGAGACCTCTTATGAGTCTGTATTACAATTGTCTTGGTTGTTACTTATTACATAAGATTTGTTCACTATATAAAGTAGAGGCTAGGTTATGAATCCGACTTCGGTCAACTCTAATCTATCTGTCTATTACAACTCAGAAATCTACTTGTATACATATTTGGTAAAGTAAGATTAAGAACAGATTTCTTCGATACAGAAGATATAAACCAGTAAAGATTATAAGAATAAACCGAGAAGAAGGTGTGATGAGCGTGCACTTACGGTATCACAATCGCCGCAAACGCAATTAGCTTTTTACAACTCTAGTGCCGAAACACGTGTTGTTCGTTGGCGTAACCGTGTTGCGCAGATGGGCAGACTCGAGTACTCGACTCGTCATCAGATGGGACTGGGACTGGATCGGACACTTTTTTATGTGAAGTCAACCCCCAGCTCCAGGTCTAGCTTAGCTTGCCTGCAAGATATTCCTTTGCCTTGATCACCACACCAACCTTTATGAAAAGCGAGAACTTGTCGTTAGTCCGACAAGCACTTCACCGAATTGAATTGCCCTTGGATGATCAAACTAGCTAATTATAATCTCAACTTTTTTAGCGTGCAAAATAACATGGCAAGGAAAGGCATATCCAAAGTTCAATGTGGGCTCCAGGGTTCACAAAACCGTTCAGGGCTCCGAGCCGCCTGTTGCGCGGAGCCGGTCGCGGCTAACCGGCGATTCAGTACGATTTTGGCTTTAAAAGTTTTAGCGAAATTTGATGACGGTTGTCGCAGTTAGCCGGCGGTTTGACGTGGTTAGCCGCTATTTTAACGATTGACCACGACCACTCAATAAACGGTTAAAATCGGTGAAAATTGATCAAATACTTTAAAATATACATTAGAAATTTAAATTTTTTATTTTTAAGCCAAAATACTTAGAATGATTAATAGTTTTAGAAATTTTATGTATATTTTACATTCAAACTTTATTTGAACGAATTTTGGCCAAATCCCTAAACTCTAAACCGCCGGTTTACCAAACGAGGCATCCACGGAGGCGCAGTTAGCCACGGTTAACCGCTGGTTTTGGTAACCCAGGTGGCTCCAAAAGTTATTCTTCCATTTTAAACTTTATTTCTTCCCATTTAGCTCATGGTTCTTTTGTTTTCCTTTAATTTTAACATTTGGTTTTTTCAAAATCGTTTCTGTGTTACTACACAATTGCTTCTCAAATAGCTTATTATTTTTTGCAAAAGGGGAGCACCCCAATTTTCATTTCCTTAGAAGAAAAAACGGAAACAATATACTTCCATCAAAACAACCAAACGCTACTAGTACCAGCAGACACAGGCAGACAAATTCTCAAATAGCTTATAATTCAACTCAATAAGATGTCCTAAATTTTATTTTCGTTTCATTTCTTTCATTGGTATGCCAATGAAAATAGTCTTTCGTAGTTTTTTTTCCTATTAATTGTTTTGTTGGTCTGAGGCCAACGAAAAAAAAGTTGTGATTTCTGTAGTAGTCCAATGAGGTAGGAGTCTGAGAACATATGTTCCATCATGCATAGTACATCCGACCCTGCTACTGCTGCAAAAAAGTATACTATTAGTAAAAAAATTCTGGAGCAAGCAAAGACTGACCGAGATCGGTTGGTGAGCTCGCTAGGGTTAGGAATCGATTAGCAGTGATAGTTAGCTTACGAAGATCAAGAATCAGGATTCAGGAAGGCGTCATACACATCGATATATCCTACTTTAACTAAGCTGCCGTCCCAGACAATAAACTACTATACTACTAGTACATTATGCCGAAATGAACAAAATCAGTTATTATAGTAGTATATTGCGTCGGAGATAGCGGCCGTAACTGACGAGTGCCCGCGTTTTTATTCCCCCTTGGATCATTCAACGCTGCTATTGCTATATATATAGTATATATAACCTTTTGTTTATGTCCCTGCGATTGAACAGCGTAAAGGCGCCACTGCGTGCGATTCCCTAACTCCCAAGAAAAGATGGAAAAACGATTGGATCGAGCGACGCAATGCTTGACGTCTGATGATTGATGAGAGAGAGAGAGAGTAGGGTTATGCCTTCGTCTTGGCAAATAATCATAATTAACGAAGTACTCTTCTTTTGCCCAGATTCTTGTCCACCTATCACAGTTTTCGTTGGAAAAGCGTAAGATATACGAATCTGAACTTTGACGTTGCTGGCCAATGCAACCAAACGTCCAATTGTTCTCTAAACAAGGAGCTGATAAATATTGGTTGTGTTATTAATTAGTTTAGTTTACAGGCCATTTCTTCTTAAAGCCTAGCATATCTCAACTCGGCCATTCAACGACAACATAATTAATTAAACATGGTCAGATTAAGAATCATTCGCAAACGGGGGTTAGGCTCACGAGCATTGATTATGTGAGGTTCAGTCATCACAATTTCTTATCGTGGTGATCTTTATCACCAATCTCGTTAATTAAGGGACGCACTTATTGAATTAGTGTGCGTAGGTGTTCATCATTACTGTTTCCTTTACGATAGATATGCACAACCAGAAAAAAGTGCTAAATTGGTCCACGTACTTTTGTTCGAGCACTAATTTGGTTCCTAAGATGCAAAATCAAGCGAGATCTGTCCCATAATTTTGAAAAACAGTGCCATTTTAGTTATTTGATCAATTAAAATCGTCTTTACGAGTGGTTTTTTCTAACGTGGATGACGCTAGTCTGAGCAAAAACTACCGTAAAGACGGTTTTGATCGGTAAAAGAACCAAAATGCTATCGCTTTAGAACCATGCACAGAAGCCGATCTCACCCGGCTTCGCAACTTAAAGGCCACAACTTGGTGCTCGGATGATAGTTCAAAAACAAATTGGCACTTTTTTCCTCACACACTACAGGAAAACGAACTGTTAACGTCGGCCAAAGTAGTTTACGTCGGCCCGGCTGAAGCCGACGTTAATAATAGGGTTATTTACGTCGGCTGGACCTTGCCGACGTAAATAACAATATTTACGTCGGCCAGGCCGACGTAAACACAGGTGATTAGACCACGGCGGGAGCTGGTGACGTGGAAGCAGTATTTACGTCGGCCTGGCCGACGTAAATAAGGTTATTTACGTCAGCCGGGCCTTGGCCGACGTAAATACTCATTTATTTACGTCGGTTTTCCCCTAGCCGACGTAAACGTCTCTTTCCCCTTAACCCTAACACGCGCCAGTATTTCGTCTTTCCCGCGCCGTCACATATCCCATCCGCCGCCGCCCCTCGGCCCCG